>JXTC01000162.1:237286-282513 GCA_002914845.1 Trema orientale
TATGTTTTATATATATATATATATTTTTTTTTTAGTCCCTTCTTAAGTTGTTGTTTGAACATTCTTGTTTTATGAGAATAATGAGTAATTTAACTTTTAAATTGTCCTTTTTTGTAATTCTTATTATGGTTAAACTTATAATTAAAATTATGAATATACATAGTCAAATAGTCAATGGATTTAGAATTTCCCTAATTAAAAAAAAAATGAGGAAATAACATAACAGAAATTCGTAGATTGACTATGGACAGGTTTGTTTGATATACATTGGTCAAAAGTTCGTATGTAACTACGCTCCCCTTATGAAATCTTTGAATGCGATGTGCATAAATTCGATATCTTTTTCTCTTATAAGAGATAAATTCATCCCAGTGAGGTTTACATTATTTTCTAAGTAGACCATGTTCAAACCTTTTTATTCAGCCACAATCAAATAGCCACAAAAATTTGCGGTATCTTATAAGATAAGGTGGCAATATATATATTGACAAAATGAGCACATAAAAACTATTAAAGCTATAAAAAGATACGCCAAGTATGATGTAATTTATCTAGTAAATATATCATGTGCTATCCAATAGATTTTAGCATGAAAAATTTATCCTTCTTTTCTATTATTTTTTAGTTTTTCGATTTATAGCCGTATAATTTTATGATTTTATCACCTAAAATGGTTGATCAGCCAATTGGAGGAACTGAGTATCAATGGATTCCATTAACGAAGGTACTGATCCTGATCCTGAAACATTTACAAGCTTTCTCCACAATAGTCAATTAGACCAAGTACCATACCATGCGCTACAAATTGCGGTGCTTGTCACTCTTTGACGCATTGTACCTTGGAATTGTATGTGTTGTTTAACTGGTTTAACTAGACTTCTGCTCAAGAGGAAGCCGATATGGGACATAATGATGTCTGGGGAAGCTGCATGGTATAAGGTCATGGAACTCTATTAGAACCTCCGCTGCCAAACGATAGAAGTTGTCCTGAAGAAACCATGGAGTGTATGCCCAACAACGTCAGCGTCAATGTCAACTTCAACTTCGGTTTTGAGAACGATCTTATCAAGAGTGAGATGGAGCAGAGTGTCATGGTTTATTCATTTTTTCCTTTTCGGTTCATCACATCATGGTAATATAGAAGCACACACATAGGTTGACCAAGAATGCAGAAAAAGAACCAGAATATCATATTTCCCACCTGGCAATGAAGTTAAGCAAGCTCGTCAAGACAATGGGTTAACAAATATGTAGGACCTCATAAATGAAATAAACTCTTCAAGTGGTAGATAGACTAACTAGAGGAATGATTACTATCACATATTTTCTACTGAAACTAGACACAATCCAGTACGGCACCAATACGTACAATACAAATGCTGGTCTCGGTAACGGGTTGTTTCATTGCTTGCTTGTGTCTAGTTTCAATGAATGCTTTTTATAAAGATGCAAATTCAACCGAACATTCTTCATCAGAAACAGACTTCTTGGTAGAGTAGCTCTAAAATCAGTTAAAACTGTAAATAGAAAATAAAAATACAATAGAACCTTGGATAAACAGACATACCATGGAGTTTCTGAATTTATTTTGCAGGTAATTTGTAATCAAGACCAAGGGAACCTGAGTTAAAAATAACATTATTAGAGCTTACACCTCCTATTTGCTTTGCAACACATGGGGAGGGGAAAACAATATTAGTTTATAAGACGACTAAAATGACACGAATATCGGAATATGGCATAGAGGCTAACAATTTAATTGAAAAAAATAAATGAATAACACAAGCCTGCTGAGAAGTTGGAAGGTATTTTACCTGGAACATAATCCCACTAAAAGCCCATAACTTGAATATGTGGCAAGGAACGGCAATACATAACTGAAGACAGATGAAACAGTAATCACATGCCACCATTAGTAAATCATTGAAGTTGAAGAACAAGAGACGTGATCTATGGGGAAAAAAAGAATTGAACAAGAACATTAGTAGTTTGTTGCATGTCGAATTTTTAATAGCTCAAAGACGTAACTTTCAGTTTCTGTCCTTTACATCACTTCCCTTACCTAAAATTAGTCTGGAAAGATGGTAAACGCCTAACATACTTTTTTGTTGTAAAAAAGATTTTTACAAGAAATAAACTGTTATTCAGAATCCAGGCATGGCATGACTCAGCTCACGAAGGGATAATATGCTTGAATAGAGAGTCAGAGACAAATAAACGAGAGCCATATTGTTCAACAATTACACAATGGAACATAGAGATCATAAATAAGTGAATAAAAGATGCTTGTTTAGTGATAAAGGAGCTGCAAAAGGAAAGGAGTATACCTCATGAAAAACAGCAGAAACTAAGAATGCAATCAAAATGGCCACTCCCTGAATTCAAGCAAAGGTAACAAATTAACTAAGAGCTTTATAGCAACTTCCAGAGGTAACTCAATGCTGAGTTCAGCTCATACACATACAACACCAGACAACAACTGTAGAAAGCATTAAATACTAAGGACAAAGTTACTAATTTACATGGGCAGTAAGGCATACATAAAGCTTTAGACACTTGATTTTTGACTAATAAGTAGGTCTTTGGAAGACCAGAAAACATAAATCTAAGCCAGTATGATTGAACCTCTCGAAGAGAAAACAACAATGAAAAAAAGTTCTTCAATACAAATTTAGATTATCAGGCACCACCAATTTAGACAAAGAAAAATAATACCTTTGGTATTCCATTCCTTAAGCATGGTAAATAGATATGGCGAACCATCCATTTATGAACAGGCTGCAAGAGGAGATACCCGGTAAATAATGGAACCCATCATAGTATATCAACAAAAATGAGATTTTACAAATATGCAAAAATGCTTGAACAAAAATGCACTTATACCAATATGCTATATTAATATATTATTATTCAACAGTTACATATCAACAAAATTGCTAGAACGTTATTGTACTTAATGGAAGCAAATAGGCAATTGATCTATCAATGTGGCAATCAATAATTATTAACTTAAATAAATAAATAAACAGAAGCAGTACTTCAATATGGTAAAGTTTTATCGAGTAAAAAGATGATACAAGAAAACATACCATGTTCCACATTCTCCAATACTGATGATGACAGCCATAGAACCAATGGAGACATGCGAGAAATACAAACAACTCAGAGTTACTCTCTAGCATGGGCTGTTGGGAAAACTTAACAGAAGGCAGAATCATAGGCATACAACCTACCTCCTCTACTGTTTTTGCATTCCACCAATCCTTGTAGAACTCACGATCACCAAAACGAAGAAGCTCAGCTAGTATGTTTAACCTACATTTGCACACCGCATGTAAGTGGAAGAGTTTCTGAAGAAAGAATTTCTTTAGAAAATTATCAGCTTATACTATTTACAATCTTGTCTAAATTTTAAAATAAGCAACAACTTACACACATATCACATACAAACAGAGAAGAGGGGAAGGGGGAAGGAATAAAGGGTCCACTAAAGCATTTAGAGTGAACATACCAGAGGTGAAAAAAACAATAGAACATGCAGAGCCACACGTATAAATTTGGAACAGAAAGCTTCAAAACCCTCTCTATGGCATACAACAGGTCCCCCTTCAGTGGATGCTGTGAGTTCTTCACAATAGGATTAATGTACTGGAGAAACATACAAACATTAGAATATTTATGCTAACAATAGTAAGGAATAACAAAAAAAATATTTTCAAATCCAAGCATACCTGTTCTATGATAAATCCCATAACTCCAGTAAAAATTATCAACTTGACAAGTTGACGGAACACCCAACCCTTTCGAACACATGCCGTACGAGGATAGCTTGTCTGTAAAGAAAATGAACCATATAAAAACAATTCAGTTGAAAAAGTGAGAGAAAAAAAAGAAAGAAGTTAATGAAAAGTACATATACAGGAAAGCTCGACAAAGTGTTTAATTTGCACGTATCAATCAACAAAGAAAAGTAATCAACAAGATGGCAGAATTGTTTCTCGTAAAGAGATTAAATTTCAATACCTGATAACATAACGTTGGAGCAACCATGAAATATGCCAAACTTTGGAGGGTAACATTGTAATGGTAATCCATATGCAAAGAACTGGGTAGAACTTCTCCCTATATGAACAAAAGTATTCTTTTATTTGTTGTAAATAGGATGAACATTCCTCTTAACACAAATTTTTATGGGTTATTACCTTTTCGATTAATTTGGCAAGGGCTCTCATATCATAATTTGTATGGGCATAAGATACCAGTTTTAACCACACAATACAAGCAAAAATCATCAGCGCATATCCAGAAAGTACAGCCGAATCGCACCTGTATAACATAAATCACTGCTTCAATAAAGTATTTTTACTAGGTTCCCTGTGTTAGCAAATCACATGTAAAACATGTAACTAATCCAATGCATTGACATAATCTTTCCATCAATCACTAGAGGTAATCTCCTGAAAAGGTATTAATGAGACAAACCGAATGTTTAAATACTAGAGAACAGAAAGTGTAATCACATAAAACATGCAAGCAAAGAATCAACTGACCTGAGAATAACAAAAACTGGATACAGAATTGCTGTAGTGCTAATAATCACATGAAGAAAAACAACAACCTGCAATAATAGAATACACAATCAAATTTTAACAGATCTTAGAAACTAACACATAGCATGAAGACATGCCATGGTCATTGAATATTTAGTCCCTTCTTTTTCTGTTTCCTTAAAAGCACAATTCTAATTTTAGAAGGCGCATAGAAAACAATGCTTACAACCATATACTTTAGTCGAAGTGTTTAAAATTGGATCACTTACAGGGTCGGATATGTACTTTTTCTGGATGAGCTTCTCAACTGTGAAAGCAGCAAGAGGGAATGCTGGGAGAGTAAGACTGCAGTGAACACACCAAAAAAAAAAATGCAGAATATATCCTGTCAAATGATACTGAACTAAGGAAAACCCAAACACATTAACAATGAAACATATCATTCCTCAACCAAAAAAGCCTAAGTCAAGAATCATGGGAACATTACCAACACATAAAAAGGGGCCAGTCTCGCCAAGACGTGGAACTAAACCAAAACCCAGATTTGATTAACCAACCATACTGCGACGACAACCAGAAGACATGCCATTGAAATTTAGTTAGGCCTAAATCAACGATTTTTTGACCAAAGAAATCAAATTCAAAAATCAATAAAGATGATCAAAAGGGAAATAAGCCTGCATGCACTCTCATACACATCAGGTCACTCACGTTGAGATATTAGCTGTCATTTAACTATTATGTGAAAGTAAGAGACAAACCTTCATCAAATTCTCAATAATGAGTCTGCTGTTAACAGCAACAAGTACTACTATACAGAGGTTGAATAGACCAGCATGGCTCTGCCAATAAATGTAAACTAAAAGTTAGATATTCACTATCCAAATTCAACTGAATACACTTAAGAACCCCATTTTCAGAGCTGAACTAATTGAACTTAGTTCTTTTGCTTAACTTATTTGTCTCGATGAAAAATTCATGCAACTACTCATTTGTATTTATATGAAGCCAATACACAGAGGATCTATCTAGAACATTTTGGAAAATTAATTGATTCGTCTGTATCAAGTGCTTTAGTGAATCAACAAAACCAAGTTAACTATACTCAACCACAATACCAAGACCTCCCCTATTGAATTTTCACCTCTAAGAAACTGTTCAGATTCAGTTTTGACGCAAATTTAGTTTGAATGATTTGTTTTGAAGAAAATTCCAGAGTAGAAAAACCTGTCTGAAGATAGCGTCGGAGCTCAAAGGGCTCTCCTTCACTCTCCGATGAGCCGGAGCCGATGGCCAATACGCGAATTTCATATCACTTCCGCGATCCTCACCATTAACAACCTTCTCCAAGTGCTCCTTCTTATCAGTCGCCGCAGCATTGACCAAGTCCACCACGGGACCACCATCGACGGCCCCAACCCGATCCCCATCGTTGTCGCTAACCCTCCCAACCGAAGAATCGTCACTGGCCGAGTCACCAACCAAATCCTTGAGGGCCTTCTCCTTCTCCGCCTCCGTCTCCGGAGGAGGAGACTCGGTTCCGGAACTCGAATCCGAAAGAGCAGGAGCAACGGCGACGGCGGCGGCGGAGGCAGAGGCAGAGGCAGAGGCAGAGGAGGCGGTCGGCCGCCTCCGAATCGAGGTGTTGGGATCTGAGACAGAGTGATTGGTGGCCATGGTGGTGGTGGTGGTGGTGGTGGTGCCTACGCTTTCAGGCGATTCTGAAATCGCCATTAAAGGCAGAGCTTAAAGGTTGAGAAAATATCAAAAGAAAGCCTCCATGCAAAGAAGAAAGAAACTCGAGTCGAAATTTCTCGAAAGTGGCGGTGAGAATGTGTATATATATATATATATAANTTCCTTGGTAATTTTAGTCCCGATTTACGTTTCTAATAGTTAAATACCAAAATTTTGGCTTGGATTTGATTTGAAGGCCCAAAAGCTCTTCATCTTTTCCTTGCTTGTAAGAAGAAAAAGGAAAAAAAGTTCAAAAAAAAAAAACATTTCCCTTTTTCACTGGAAAAAATGGAAAATATGAATATGCATCCTCATACAGTAAGAAATTAGTATTATCGCATTGTCTCGAGATCAATTTTAACTGGGTAAAAATCTTAATATTTATGTATATAATTGGGTAAAGAAAATTGCTTAGTATAGTTTTTTTGAAAGAAGAATTAATTACCCATTGTACCCTATAATACCGTATGCGCATTGACCATCGAGTATGATGTTGACTTTTTTTTTGGTAGATGATGTTGACTTTATAACCATATATTAATTAAATGCAAAAGAGCTGCATACCCACGCAATAAATAGGTTAATATAATCATATTTTAATACGATGATTAGTTGAGATTACATCATGCTACATAGACATTCTATCTATATTATAATGCTAGTGCCTATATCCTTTGCTTCAACCGAGTCACCCCACGCTGCATGATTATAATTAGGATTAGAAATTAGGAATTACTTTCTATTTTTCTCAATATTTCCATTTCACGTAAAACATAAATACCTATTATTTTAAAGACAAAATTATAATTATAATTGCTTTTGCAACACATTTTGTTTAACTAGCTTCCGTCTACACACTAACACTATATAATTAAAGTTGTACCAAAACTTGTCCATTTTGTACTAATCATATAAATTACACGTGAGACCTAAATAAAATGCGTAAGATTATTTTATTTCTTGAAAAAAAAAAAGAGGATGAAAGTTTCAGACTTTAAACACCTAGAACTAAACTATGTTATTAATGTCAAATATTTATACATTAAAAAAAAAGCATACAGATAGAATTTGTCGGGCTGACTCGAGCAAAATGATTTTGACCACATTAAGTACACGACGCATGGGTCCTAGAAAATGCATGTGTCAAAACTTTTGACCATGTATTAATTACTGGTCTACGACCTGGCAAACAGATTTCTTAATCATGAAGAAATTTGATGCATAATTTTTAATTATATAAGTATTGAGGAAAAACAAAAGAAAGAATAAATGCGGGGTAAATGGCACCATAGGTCCCGCATTTATTATTATTTTAGTATATTAATCCTTTTTCATTGTGGCATTTTAGTACCTAATATTTTTTTTTTCTTTTGCCATTGTTAGTCTTTTTGGCATATTATATCCAAAATTCTGTCCAATTTCATTAAAATGAGAGAAATTTTGCATCATTATTCCATATTGTTTAAATTGTCCAGTACTTTAGTTCTTTTTTTTTTGGCATTCATATCTCCAATAAACATTTTTTTGTATTAATTCTTGTTAAAATTACAGTGATATATCCTAAAATAAAAAATAGTTATAATGAAACTTCTTGGTAAAAATAAAAAAATAAAAAAAATCTATAAAATCTTCAGGCTTAACTCTATTACTTTTTACATGTACACAATTAATTATTTTTTTAAAATAACATAAAAAAATTTAAAAAATCTACAAAAAATTTCAAGCTTATTTGCTATATTTTTTAGGTAAATAATTAATTACTATTTTAGAATAAATATTTATAATTAAATAAAAATTTAATAGATATAGTAAATTTTTAGTCAAATTTAACTAGTAAAAGATAGTGTATGTAAAATCTTTTTAATTTTAAAAATAATAAGGTAAACACTTTTTATCCATAAGAGTTACTGTTATTTGACATAAACTAGGGTTTGTTAATGTGATTTTTTTGTTGAATTTGATTCTTAAATGAACTATTTTTTTAATAACCGTCTTTGAATTTTAATTTTCAGAAAGATTAGTGGACGCAATATTGTTATGAATACAAAAAAAAAAAAAAATACAGATTCTAAATTACTAAACAATTGAAAAAATAAGGATCAATGGTGCAAAATTTCTCTCATTTGAATGAATTATAACAGAATCTTGGATAAGATATACCTAAAGGACTAACAGCACTAAAAATGAAAACGTTAGGTACGGGAATGCCACAAAAAAAAGGTTCAGGACTAATATGCCAAAATGATAATAGATTGGGGACCGATGGTGCCATTAACCCACAAATGCGCATCAGGTACTCAGATTCGTGTCGTTTATCACAACAAGAAGGTCTTCTGTCGTTTTGACCATACTTGATTATGGGCTTCGAAACCCGATTTGTGACTCGAGTTGTGAGTACCAGAACGTTGTCCTCTATTGGATTGCCGACCAGAGCATTAAAATAAGTAGAGAATTTTAGGTAGATGACCAATATTTTAAATTTGATTAAGTAGATGTCCACTTTTTAAATTTTATAGCTAAATGTCCAAGTATATATATTTTTACACTTGGTAGATAAACATATCTACCAATTTCAATTACTGTATTAAAATGTATTAGGTATATAATTTTTTTTACTTGGTATATAAAATTTTACACTTGGTATATGAACATATATACCAGACATTTTGCTATAACATTTGACAAAGGGATATTTATTTAAATTGAGTCTAAAATTTGATCATATTTCTATAAGTCCCTAATAAGTAGGTCCTACAATATATGTCATTAGTCCGACCCAAAGCATCGATAACAATTAAGGAGGCACCTTAACTTTAAACGCGATTATTCATTTAAACACGATTATTCATCCTTAATCGGGATAACAATACAACGTGCGTTTCGTGTTGAATCTCTATTAATCAAAATTGTTTCTATAATCGAGGATCCACCTTTATCAAATTTTTCAAGTGTCAACAATACTGAATTGACTCATGGTTATCTCTTGTGTCAACAATACTGAATTGACTCATGGTTATCTCTTTCTTTCTTCTTCTTATTATTATTATTTTTTTTGATAAAACTCATGATTATTTATTTTTTTCTTATCAGATAATGAGTTTTTCTCTACACTTTCTTGTTACAGAATCTACTTAAATATCCATATGTATGTCACAAAATGTACATTACTGGTCTTTTTTTTTTTTTTTTTTTCCAGATCGTAGAGTATTATTTCTATATCAATTGTCATACGATTTCGATATTAACTTGAAAGTAACCTTTTGGGGTAACAACTTTATAGTCCATAAATATTGAGACTGATTTTGATTCCTAAATTTAAAAAAATTTGCTTTGGTCTTTAACTTCACATTGTTCCCCATTGGAACCTAAAGGTTTTGATATTAAATTTAAAGGGACAGAAATAATTTCGTTTAAGAATTATTATCAGAAGTAAAAAACGTGTGTCAGTACTTTAAAGACACACAAATAATTTCAATCCGGGCAGCCTGGAATCTTAGCCGATATCCCAAATTACCACATGTTAGGGAAATGTCGCTATTTTTGCATCTGAGTCGAACTGATGATTTGAACAAAACAGGGAAGAAAACTGAGGTATTTTTCACAAAGCAGAAAAAAAGAACTATGGGGGACTTGAAACGTATGCATTCTATTAGTCGGCAGAAAACTAGTGACGGCTGCCATATACACAAAATCTCGCAAGGGTAGAACATTGCTAGTACTTGATAAACAGCCAAGCAAGGGGAACGAACTAAAAAAACCGAGAAGGAAAAAAAGAAAAAAAAAAGTTAACACTTACCTAAAAAATTTCCAAATTTCTCTACTAACAATTGAAACACGAAATCGAATTACAGAAGATCAGCAACATTTGAGGGCAGCTCCTCGATCAGAACATTATAGAACCTCTGGATATCAGATACCATCCTATCATCATCCCTAGTTATGAAGTTGATAGCAACACCTTTCCTTCCAAACCTTCCACTGCGTCCAATACGATGGAGATAGTTCTCGGGCTGAGTTGGGAGATCATAATTTATAACAAGGGAGACTTGTTGCACATCAATGCCACGAGCCAAGAGATCGGTGGTAATCAAAACACGGGAAGACCCAGAACGGAATTCACGCATGATGATGTCTCTGGTGTTCTGGTCCATGTCTCCATGAGTGGCAGAAACTGTGTGGTCTCGGCTCCTCATCTTGTCAGTCAGCCAATCGACCTTGCGTCGGGTGTTCACAAAGATGACACTTTGGGTAATGGCTAAGGTCTCATAGAGATCACAGAGTGTCTCAAATTTCCATTCTTCCTTGTCAACATTGACATAGAATTGCTTAATACCCTCGAGGGTCAGCTCATCACGCTTCACAAGAATCCTCACAGGATTGTTCATAAACTTCCTGGTGATCTCCAGCGCCTCCGGGGGCATAGTGGCAGAAAATACCCCGACCTGGATCTTTTTTGGCAGGAGCTGGAAAATATCATAGATCTGACAAGAAGAGAAAACGATTACACAACTCTAATCATGTCATAAAGAGTTTTCTATTAAAGGACTCATAGGCTGGAGTGCTATTTTAATGAACAGCTAAGTCACCAAGCCATTGCAATAAAACTGTGGCCAAGAGAAGAGACATACATTCCAGACAAAAGCAACGGCGCAGAAAATGGCTAAGCTACTGCTGCATCAAATTTACATGAATAATAGGAACTGTGATAAGGATATGTCAGGTTATTCTTCAATAGTTGATGAGTTCTATTATGTTCAGAAGTATCAAGAATTACAAAAACTCTATATAGGAAATGGGAAACTGTCTCTAGTCAGAGGCAAAAATGTTTTTCTCTAATTACCTCTTACCCTCAAGGCTAAAGCTTATCCAGAACATTTAGCATACATAAACGTAATTCTCAGTCGTTTTTAATAAACTCATAAATAAAATTCAACCTCATCCAGCAGAAAAAAAGAACACATGCAAGTTACTTATTCATGTAAAACGAAAGGAAAATATAAACTAATTTTGGGTTGAAA
This sequence comes from Trema orientale, assembly GCA_002914845.1. Lineage (NCBI taxonomy): Eukaryota > Viridiplantae > Streptophyta > Magnoliopsida > Rosales > Cannabaceae > Trema > Trema orientale. The sequence goes on from JXTC01000162.1 coordinate 248,592, forward strand.
ATATACCTGATCTTTGAAACCTCTTGAAAGCATTTCATCAGCCTCATCCAACACAAACATTTTGATGTAATCAGGACGAAGAGACTGTCTTCTCAGCATGTCAAAAACACGACCTGGAGTGCCGACAACAACATGAACCCCACTTGACAAAATGCGCTGATCTTCGCGAACACTTGTTCCACCAACACAGGCATGAACCTTCACACCAAGATAGTCTCCAAGCGCACGCATAACCTTCTCAATCTGTTGTGCAAGTTCTCGAGTTGGCGCCAGCACCAAACCTTGGCATTCTGTCAAGTCATAGTCAAGCTGTTGCAAAACACCAGAGCAGAAAGTTGCTGTCTTCCCAGTTCCAGACTGGGCTTGTTGTATGACATCAAGACCCTGGCAGAAGGGAACAATCCCCTTTTGTTGAATGGCCGAGGGTTTTTCAAAACCTACAGAATAAATCATACAACTTTCAGGATTTATAATTCACTAGACAAAAATACAATGCTACATTAGTCACAAAAAACACAATTCAGCCATCTCTTAAAAACAGCATATGCACATCAAAGAAATATAAATTGAGGTACAAAATTCCTAAATCCTCGAAATCGAACAATTAGAAGCAAATCCAAAGGGGAAGTAATTGGTCCCAAGATTTGACACGTCAGTAACACTAAAGCATATAAAAAAAAAAAGGAAATACAAAAGTGGTTATATCTACCGTAAGCATAGATGCCTCGCAGAAGGTTCTCTTTCAAACCCATAGCATCAAAACTATCATGAACATCATCATATACTTTAAAGAAATCCTGTCCCTCGAGTCTGAAAAAACCAATTCAAAAAACAAGGGAGAAAAATGAGCATCCAGCAACACTTAACCAAAATCAATAGAAAATAAAGCAAAGACATAATCAATCTTGCTTGTACAGCCACCAAAACAAGTAGTGCAAAGCACAAGAGGCCATTCTTACAACTCATTCATCCTAGCATCATACTGACGCCCATCAAATTGTGCTCCCTCTGGTGCTAGTCCCGCCATGACTGGTAAATAACAACAACCACTACATTAAGTACTGGTAACTCAACACCAAATATTCCAACATATAAAAAAATTGTAAAACTTCATCACAAAAATTCAAAAAGATTATAAAGAAAAGCCTTAACCGTATAACACCCAAAAAAAAAAAAAAAATGAATAGACCATTAAAAGAAATCGATTAGGCTAACATATACACAAAATTTCTAAATTAAAGGAGACCCAGAACCCCCTAAAATCTAAAGAATGTAATTTTGAGTTTAAAGCTTTTAAGTTTAAAAGCAAACCCAAAAAAACAAAAATAAAAATTCACTGGACGAACTCTGAAACCAGCAATTGCCCATCTAAATACTTCAATAAAATTTAAAAAAAGAAAAAAAAACATGAAATAAAAGAACATCACAAACCATGGACCGATTCCAAAAGAAAATATTGATATTTAGGGGAAAAAAAGAACTGATTAAAAAAAATCACCGGCAGATCGAATAAGACAGTAAAAATCTGAAAACTATTACAGACCTGATGATGATGATGACGACGACGACGAAGAAGAAGAACTGGAAGTAGGAAAAAGTGAGAAAGCAGAGAACGTTTTAGGGTTCTTTTTCTTTTTTCTTTTCGCTTTTGTTTCCCAAACTCCTCGGATCGATCTCGGAGGAGTTGAGAATAGTAGCAGTAGTGACTGGTGTGGGGGATCAGGAGGTGAATTTATATTTATATTTATATTTATTTTTATTGCCTTTTGGGAGAATTGGACGAGTCTTTTTACTGAGTTTCCGGATTTACCCCTGGAAACCGACTCGGTCAAGAGACTAGGAAATAGGAATCGCTTATTATTATTATTATTATTATTATTATTAATCAAATCAAAATAAAAGAGACTCGGGACTAGGAATCCGGGGAGAGGACAAGTGTTGGCAGGCGGTTGGTGGAGAGATTCACTAGAGTGGAGAGGCTATTACGGAGAAAGAAGCTTCTTGGACCCCTCGGTAGTCTAGCCAGAGACATAAAAAATTCTCTCAATTTAATTCAGCGTTCTTACGCCACCGAATTTTGGATCACTGAATTAAAAGAGCAATATTATAAAGTTCCAGTTCCAGTGATGTCCAGCACCACAATGACATATGTGTCTATCATTAGATAATTTAATTAATGAACTGGATTCACATGGGTCTCACTCGAATTATAATTATGATAAGCTAATAACAAACTGACACATCATTGTGGTACTGGGCATCACCGATGCCCATAGCATTATTCGAATTAAAAGTATAGCTGTTTTTCAAACATTGTAAAACGATAACCCTGAATTTTGGAACTTATTTGAAAAAGTGGGGGTTTTTTTTTATATATTTAATAGATTAAAATATATTTATTTATTTATAATAAAATTGATTTATTTTTTTAATNGAGAGGCTATTACGGAGAAAGAAGCTTCTTGGACCCCTCGGTAGTCTAGCCAGAGACATAAAAAATTCTCTCAATTTAATTCAGCGTTCTTACGCGACCGAATTTTGGATCACTGAATTAAAAGAGCAATATTATAAAGTTCCAGTGATGTTCAGCACCACAATGACATACGTGTCTATCATTAGATGATTTAATTAATGAACTGGGTCCACATGGGTCCCACTCGAATTATAATTATGATAAGCTAATAACAAACTGACACATCATTGTGGTACTAGGCATCACCAATGCCCATAGCATTATTCGAATTAAAAGTATAGCTGTTTTTCAAACATTGTAAAACAATAACCCCGAATTTTGGAACTTATTTGAAAAAGTGGGGGTTTTTTTTTATATATTTAATAGATTAAAATATATATATTTATTTATAATAAAATTGATTTATTTTTTTAATAAATTACTTATTTAAAAAAAAATAGATCAACTGAAAAACGGTCGGCCTTTTATTAAACGAGTGTAAAAAATGGCTATTCTTTAAATTAATCTGGAAAAAGCTATTTCTTATAAATATTCTTTAATTTAAGGGCTTCTTACAGAAATCCAAATCCAGGTCCATTGTGTTAAAAATTGAAAAATCCCAGATGAGCCGATATTTTGAAAAATTCTCGGATTTATTTAGAAAATTATCACTTTCATAAGGTTTTAGAAAAATATCACTATTAATAAATATTTAGAAAAATACCAATTTTTCTTAAAAGATGCTAATTCTTTAGTGATATTCGAGGTAACCAATTGGGTTTCTTTAGTTATCAATCTAGTTACTTAAAGTAACCAATCAAGTTACCTCAAGTAATTTGATAGGTTACCTCAAGTATTTTCCAATTAATAAAAAGTGGTATTTTTCTAATTAAATCCAGAATTTTTTAAACAATTTCAAAATCTGGATTTTTCATTTTTTTTTTAACTTTTACCATAAAAAATCTAATTTCCTCTTAATTAAATTAAAAATGACACTTAGACCGAATTACTAATCCGAAAATAGAGCGAACATATTCTTCAGGCCTGAGCTGTGCTGAACTTCAAATGAGGGCCCTATTATTCAATCGATTCGTATTCATTGCTCATGTACTCTTATTTCATTTTGGTATAAAATAAGTTAAAAAGGTAGCTCTTTCGCCACACTCTCTTTTTTCCATCCTCATTCCTCATTTAATTAATTTTTTTCTTATAAAATCATCCATATTTGAAATGATACAAATGCACCATATGACATTAAATGATTATTACTAGTTTCTATTTACACTCTTTAAAATGCATATGTCCAAATATTTATTGTACTATGAACACATGCCATAAGTTTTGAGGTATAAAAATCAATACAAATATATGATTATATTTAGTTTTATAGTCATGGATCAACAAATTTTGACTTTGATCAATAAGTCACAAAAGATAGGATTTTTTTTTTAAATTATTTTTTCTTGTTGTTATAAACCAACTATGAAATCAAACAACCTTGACTAACAAGATAGAAGGAAGAAAACAAAATGATGGATTTTTCTTAAGAGCTCACAAATCAAATAATATAATATTTAAGTTTTTGTAATGAATAATGCTATAGGCACCAATGGTGTCTAATATCACATGATGTGTCAGTCTGTCACTGGCTAGTCCTAATTATAATTCAAGTGGGGGCTATGTGTGACCCAATTTATTAATTAGAATCATCAAGTGATAAACAGACATGTCATTGTGCCACTAGTGCCTATAGCATTGATCATTTATAATTAATCTTTAAAGTAAACCCAAAAGAGAAGTGCAAGGGTCTATCATGAATGGTCCTATTAGAAAGTAGTGTGCTAATACATGGCCAAGGTTTACAAGTACTACCAAGGCCATTGTTTAAGCATCTTGACGTGTTTTTCGTTATACTAAAGATAGTATTTGTTATCTTTTGTTTTAATATGGCTAAATGCAAATATTTGTGAATTGAATTTTGTTTTGTATTTTGAGTACGTGGTGTGGTATACAATATACTTTGAATGAAATTTTGTGCATTACAGGATAAACATTTCATAATTAATGGTGGATGAATTATAAATTTTGGTGAGTGCAATGGGAGGAAATAATTCTTCTCATTATACACTAAGTACAAAATAAAACCGAAAAAAAAAGGAAAAAAAAAATAGGGTAAAATTTTCGAATGGACTAAATAGGAAAATAACAAATGGGTAGAAACTAAACTATTTCCAAGTTTTAATATGACTAATTTTGGAAATCAATAAAATTTAAAAGGAATGGGATTAGAAATTTTCAAGTTATAAAATTTCATGAGTTATCGAATTAGAAAACAGTTGGGGACAGAAAAAAGAATGGAAGCAATAGTGCCCCCCTAATTTTTTTTTTTCCTGGAAAGGAAAATTAGCCACTCTAAGTTAAATTATATTCCTTTCTAAAAAAAAAAAAAAAAAAGAGAAAATAAAAACTTGACCTCTCATCCTGGGAAAAAGTAATTGTACAATATTAACCACTAAGGAAAAGGGCAAAAAAAAAAAAAAAGGTCTAAGCGATAGGGATGAGTGAAAAAGCACTTGAATGTATTCGCTCTCTCTGTAGTGGCATTCTCAGTATGAGACTGGGTTCTTCCCTCTGAAAACATGGAAACCGATATAAGCGACATTGATTTGTTAGTTGAGCAAACGTCCAATCTCCACTGTGTTGAGGATGCGCTTGAACTACTACCTGTGAAGAAGTGGAAGATGTGGAACAAGTCCAAGCTGTGGGAAAGCTCCTCTCCTTCAAACCTCATTCTGGGGGCTTTTTGAAATCAGTCCTCTCCAACTTATGGGGTATTCTAAGAAGGCTTGACGTAAAAGAGTTGGAAAGGAACAAGTTTATTTTTTTATTTCCATATGCCCAAGATAAGACGAGAATAGTGGAAAAAGGCATTTGGGTGATTAACCGGGAGCATCTCATCCTTAAGGATGTGCCACCAAACTTATCGGTATAGGAAGTAGACCTATCAACTATTTTCTTTTAGGTTTCATATCATGGGACTACTGAAGGATTTGATATTAGAAGCGCATGTAAAAGTGATTGCGATAAAGATTGGGAAGCTTCTGAAGGTGGATAAGAGATTAATGGGTGTGTTCTTCGCCAGTGAATATGTACGAACTAAGGTGGAGGTCCAGGTGATTAAAACTTTGGCTGCCAGCTTTTATCCAAAAAAAGAGAAGAGGACTTCCCCGATGGATACAATTTAAATATGAAAGGCTACAAGATTTCTGCTTTTAAGTGTGGCATGATGGGTCATGATCATCGGATTTGTTGTGCGACGAATGGTGCAACAGTTCTAATGGTCTGATTCGCATTGCTCTTTTTGGACCTTGGATTAGAGCAGAATCAGGTTTCACTTCTTGTTTCTCTATAAAAAATTCAGCCTTGAAGGAAAATGTGGAAGAAATTATCCCCCCGGTGGAGATGGAGGAAGCTAGCGATATCTTTCCGAACGGCTGTCTCTCAGTTATTCTCAGTGACAATAAGGGTAATCTAGTAATTTTAAGGTCTAACGTGCAAAAGTCTGATAAGCTAAGGGGTTGCAGAGTATGCCTGAGCTTGCTGCAGTTCTAGCTAACCTTATTTCCCTTTCCTCGTACGAGTCAGAGTGGGCAGAAAAGCTTATGGGAGGTGTATCTCTTAATCGGGAAATCATAGTCCCTGAAATTCAAATGATAAAGCTTGGTTCGAAGGATAAACACATAAGCTCTGTTACCTTTGAACATGGGAAAAGAAAAGGAGCACAGAAATATGCTGCGATTTTCTAGATATCCACACTGATCACTGTTTCAATCCAAAAGATTATTTTAATAAAATTATTGAGTGTATGAGACTACTGTACGAAGTGGAGTAATATCGAGCCCACGCAGCTCTACTAGCCCCAGTGCCAACAATAGAGGAGTGGAAAGTCCAAAGATGTCTATATCCAAATAGGTTTAGTATACCACCTTCAAAAAAATGTAAGGCCCACTATTTTATTTTACCTATAGCTCATCCTACTATTATGGCTAATTAGACTCTAAAATTAGAGCTACTAAAAAAGGCCCAAGAAGGCTCCAGCTCAGGGTTTGTCAAGGAGCAGTCCTTAGCTTTTGAGGCTAGAGAACCTTCTATCAACAACCCACATCTGCCCATAGAACTTCATCCCTTCCCGCTTGGGTTCAAGGGGAAAATAGTTTCAGACTCGCCATCTCCTAGGCACCGTTTTGAAATCCAAAGTGCGAGCAACGGGACAAGTTGTATTACGGCTGAGTTTTCAAATAAAAGGGGTAAGCATTTCAATTACAGCAGAAGATAAATGTCATGATTTTCAGTTTGGGGTTATGGAGAATGGCCCAAAGATGTCTCCAAGGGGGCTATGATCATCTTAGCTTCGAACTGCAGGAGACTTGCCCGACCTCTAGTAGTTCGCAATCTGAGGGCGCTGGTGATGTGTTATAAACTAGATGTTTTAGTTCTTTCAGAAGTGATGATAGATACCGATAGAGTCAAAGATCGTTAATAACAGCTTCACTTCTTCGAAATATGTATAGTTCCGCAAACAGGTAGAATCCAAGGGTTTATGTTTGGCTTGGAAGGAAAGACTAGATTTAAAACCACATTTTTTGTCAAAAAATCTGATTTCTAGTTTAGTGTATTCAGATCCTCTTAGTGCCCCTTACAGCTTTTTTTGCCATATATGGCCTTCATGCAACAGTCCATCGCTACTCCTTACCTGGCTTACTTGCTCGAGTCCCAGAACCTAAACTTTTGATTAGTAATTTTAATGGTGTCTTACAATACTCGGAGACGTGGACTAGTGAGGGTGGGCTTAGTACTTCTTCATCCTCCTCTTATGCAATGCGAGAAGCCTTTAATAAATTGGGACTATGCGATTTGGGATTTTTGGGTCTGAAGTTCACTTGGAATAGAAGACAAGGGCCTCTTTGTTTTCCAGGACTAGACTCAACTATGCGGTTGCCTTAGTTGAATGGTGCTCTATGTTCAAATGCTTATGTGAAAAATATGGCAGACTACGTCTCTGACCACTGTCCGATAGTGCTGAATACAGATAAGGAGTAAGATAGCTTATGTAAGCCGTTCAAATTTGAGGCTATGTGGATCTCAGATGTCCGAAGCCACTGGGTTGTAAATGTGGCGTAGAAGGTTACACCTTACCATCCTCAAGCTAGTAGACTTTAAGAAGAATTGACGAGATTAGGAAGGATATGAGACACTGGAATAAATCACAGTTCAGAAATATTCAGACGAAAATTACAAAGGCAAGGGCTGATCTTAAGAACCTTCAAAAAATGCCTTTTTTGGAGGTAACTAGAATTCAGAAAAGAGAGGCTATGCTACGACTAAATGATTGGCTAATAAGAGAAGAGACTCACTAGAGGCAAAAGTCTAAAATTCAGTAGCTAGCTAACAGAGACAGATGTACAAAATTCTTCTTCACCTCAACAATGGCTACAAGAAGAAGGAACACCATTAACTATGTAAAGGATGACCAGGGTTCCTGGCTTGAAGGTAGGCAGCCTATCACTAATGTGCTTACTGCTAAATTCCATGAACTATTTTCTACCTAAGGTATGAATTATCCTATTGGCCTTAATGGTCTTTCCCTGCCTCAAGTGAGATCTTCTTGTTAGAATTCTTTAATATCTATTCCTTCTGCTGGTGAGATTAAGGAAGTCAATTTTAATATGAATCTCAACAAGGCCCTATGCTCGGATGGGATGCCTACTTTATTTTTCAAATCCTATTGGTTGATTGTGGGTACAGACGTGATTCAAGCTATCCAGGATTTTTCCGCAACAAATACCTATTACCAAGTCTGAATGAGGCCAACATTGACTTGATTCCAAAGGTGGAAAACTCTTCCAAACTGGATGAGTTCCATTCTATAAGTCTTCGCAACACGGTCTATGAGGCAATAGCCAAAATTTTGGTGAATTGTATTAAGGCATTACTGTCGGCCTTTATATCCCTGAATCAGAATGTATTTGTGAAAGGTAGAAGCATCGGAGACAGTTCTTTAGTGGCACAAGAGCTAGTTCATACTCTAAAGACAAAAGAGAGGTAGATATGGTTTGATGATGGTACAGCTTGACATAGAAAAAGCTTATGACTCGCTAGAGTGGCCCTTCATCAAGCTAGTTCTTACAAGTTTTGGATTTCTTTTCTTTTGTGGAATGGAACATGGAATGTGTCACCTCCCCTAGTTTTATCCTAATGCTGAATGGATCCCTCTTTAGCAAAATCAATTTGGAACGAGGCAAGGGGACCCGATTTCACCGTATCATTTCATTTTGTGTAGTGAAATCTTGTCTAGGCTGATTTGGAGGGCTAAAACAGAAGGTAAGATTCGTGGAATCAAACTATCACGGACTGGACCTGGGTTTACACACTTGGCATTTGCAAATAATGTACTACTATGTGGTTGTGCTACCAAAAAAAGAAGCCCGAACCTTCTTAGACTGCTTAAACATGTATTGCTAATGGTCAGGCCAAAAAGTAAACAGTGACAAGTCGAATAAATATTTTAGCAAAAACTTGTATGGTGATAAAAATCGTGAACTACTACGGCTGATGGAGTTTAAATCACTCAGATAGGTAGGAAAATACTTGGGATTGCCTTTTATTTTCTCTGGTTCTAGATTAAGAGACCTTCAAGGTATTGTTGACCGAGTGCAAAACAAGTTGGCAAGCTGGAAAGCAAGATATCTCTCTCGAGTAGGACGAACGGTTTTAGCCAAAGCAGTTGGGATGGCAGTTCCTTCGTATTCCTTGATGTTTGTTCCAGTTCTTAAGTCTATATAATCTAAAATCGATGCTAGCATCCGAGATTTCTAGTGGGGAAAGAAAGATGATAAGTGCCCTTTATATATGAAGGCTTGGGGGAAATGTTATAGACCAAAAGGAGTTGGTGGATTGGGTTTTTGGCAAATAAAAGTGGTGAATGAGATCTTTTTAGCGAAGTGGGAATGGAAAATTCTCAATGCTGAACCCTTCTTATAGCTTGATCTTTTTCATGCCAAATACCTCTGTGGTAATAATTTTCTCTTGATCCAGTAAAAGAATTTGAATTCGTGGATTTGGAAAACTATACTCCAAAGTAAAAAACTGTTGTAACTGGGAGCTTGTCGATGTCTAAAACTTGGTACGGTGATGGACATTTGAGTTGATCTTTGGATTCCTACTATTAAAGACTTTCGTCCCAAACCTCATGTGTCGGAGGTACTGACGCAACTTCTAAAGTGGGAAGATCTGGTTACTGAATCGGGAGAATGGAACCGTCCATTAGTGAGAAGTATTTTTGATCCCTGTTAGGCTAAGGGCGTGTTTAAAATACCGCTGAGGAATGGATTACGTAATTCAACAAGCAATTGGTTTTGGGCCATATCAAAATCAAGTTCATTCTCAGTTCGAAGCCTGTATCAAGCAAAAATGCATGAGCGAGACCCTTGTCTTACAAAAATTTATCCTTAGAAAATTTGGAAGATGAAGCCTCATCCTCGCCACTAATTAATGTGGTGGAGAATCATACATGATATCCTTCCCACTCGCAAGAAATTGAACTTTATGTTCCTTCTCGAATCTACCTCCTGCTCTATTTGTGATGATGGTAAAGACAACATTCTACACCTTTTTTGGGACTATCACCTTGCAAAATATCTATCGTTTACATCAGCATATAGAGGTTCGTATGGAGAACTTTAGATTTGAGAATATTAGAGACTGGTGTACTCGTATTTTTGGAGGAATAATAGTCCCAACTCCAAGCGATTACGTAGACTTTGAGGAGTTTATCCTTTTTGTTATCGTATGCATTGAAACTATATGATGGGACTGCAACAGGATTATCCATGGAAGAATGGCTTCTTGTTGGGAGTCTTTTGTTAGCCCAAGATTAGCTAACCCAAGAGGGGGGAGTGAATTGAGTTTTAAAATCTTTTGCAAACTTTTCTAGATAAGCAAGTAAATTATGCAAGTAACAATAATATCAAGTAAAAATAATTAAATAGCATGCATAAGCTCAAGATAAATAAATTAAAGAGATAAGGATAGAGAAATACAAATATTATTTTTACGAGGTTCAACAAACATGATGGTTTGTCTACATTCCCAGCTTTAGGCAACCCGCTTCGAGCTTTCCATTATCGGATCAAGAGAATAAGCTTGACCGACCCTTTTACATAACGAGTGGTTTCTCCTTAGGTACACTCACGCTTTTACAATAGCTTTGAATCCGGCTCTATCACGCCTAACACAGATTGTTTAGATTTTAGTACCAATCTCACCTAAACCGGGTTGTTTATGAATCTGGTGTCAACTTCACCTTATAATTACAATTTGATTTTTATTTATTGAAAATACTCAGCTAGAATCTCTCTAATAGAAATAATTGATACAAAGTAATCCTAGAAAGAATAGATGTGAACACAAGATATAATCTAGTTTGACTCAAGTAATTTTTGCGAAAAAGTGAATTTGAAAGTTTGAATCATAAAAATTGATTTGATCAAATTGAAAGGATGATTAAAGCTATGTAGGAATGCTCAAAAGTTGTTTCAAGTGTTAGAAAAGCTTTTATTTATAAACTTGAATAAAAAATAACAATTTTAGACCGTTTGATAGGCGATCCGTCATTTTCAGTAGACTGAAAATGCACTTTCGGTCGACCGAAAAATACTAGCCGTTGAAAGTACGATTCTAACGGTCGCATTTGAAAATCTGTCAAAAATTAAACAGAGAATCGGAAGACCAAAAATGAGAATTGGTCTGCCGAAAATACTCGAGAGCAAGTTTTGATTTTTATTTCAAGTCTTTTTCGATTCTTTTCAAAATTGTGATTTCTAAACTTGATTTTTATGAAATATGGATACTATATAAATTCATAAATCAATTTAAAAGCTTGTGAAAAGTAAATTTCATATTTTAATTGGAGATAAACAAGTTTGACATTATTAGTTTGAAAATTTCCAACTTCATAACAAATTTGAGCCACTAAGATCATAATATATTTGAATAAGTATTCAAGTATAAGATCTAAGTGTTTAACCTTTTGCTAGTCTAAGTATTGTATTATTGAACTTTGTTTTCAAGCTCTTCTCCATGATCCATCTTAAATGTCTTGAGATCCTTTCAATTTAGATTGCTACATACTCAAGTAGACTATTAGTTCTTAATTATATATTTGTTAGCTTCAAAACATGAGTATAGGACTGATGATACAAAGTATGAGTCAACATCTTTATCCCGTTCCATACGTTCTACTCTTATGATCTCTACCAAAGTTATAATTGATAGAATAAAAGAGCCCGACTCGAGTGTGAACCGATGGATGCCACTACCAGCACCTTGGGTTAAGATTAATATAGATGGAGTACTTTGGCAAAATAGCAACCTTAGAAACCGAATTTGGCAAAATGACTTTCTTATTTATTTTTATTTATTTTTATTTCAATAAATCTAATTAGTACTAATTAATAGATAATTAATTATTAATTACTTATTAAGGATAGCTAACAATATATATTATATTATACGATTTAAAGTGACTTAAAAGAAAACAGTAACATAAAAGAAATCCTTCTCTTTCCCCCTGCGCGATCCAGGCTCACCCAGCACCTCTTTATTCTCCTTCAACACCTTTCTTTACTTTTCTCCATCTATAAGTGTAGGTCTATAGCAGTATTCCTCTATATTCTCTATTCAAAAGCCTCTAAACTGCAACCCAACATTCTTTGGAGCATAGAGAAAATGGAAGGTAGTGAAGAGCTTCCACCTTCATTGCCACATGAGCCTCTATTGCCGTCTCCATCCAATGATTCTCAATAATTTGTAAGAAATTTTGAATTTTTCATTTTTAAATTGTAAATTTATTTGAATTTCAGTTTACATAACTTATTCAATACTCAAAGAATAATAATCGAATCAAATATAGAATTTGATATGAATTTGAACACAAGGATTGTTTTTCGTAAAAAGACCAACTTTCATTTTTTTTTTTAATTTTCATGCTTGCTCTATTTCTAAAGAACTACCTTCTTTATCACTTCATTTTGAAGAGTGACCATAAGATTTTTGAAGATCATTGAACATCAATATGATAATATATTGAGCGACCATAATTGTCGTTGTAGTTATATTGAGCGACTTTTAAGGTCGCTCTATCAATATTAAGATCACTATGCTGATTGTTAAAGAAAATATATTGAGTGACTATAATTGTATTATAATTATACAGGTCATTCTGTCACTATAAAGGTCACTCGGTGAATGTCAATGAGACAATACACAAAGTGACCAATTATTAGTTTTTAAACTAATATTCTTAAAATAGTTTATACTTGTTTATATTGTAGTAATTATGTAATAAAAAACGAACACAATATGTACACATTCAAATAAATTTTATTAGATTATCTATTTTTTTGTGTTTGAGGTATTGTGGTTTGTATTTCTTCACTTTGTTCATAATACTAATAAGACATTAACGAGTTCTTTACAATATATTTTAGGGTAGCAAGAAAATATCAACATCCAAGCTCCCAAATATCCCATAGCCTATAGTGAGCATAACTGTTCAAGCAAAAGTTACTGTAAGGTCGACTTTGGGTGTTATTGATAAAATAAAAAGTCGGATGAAAAAAATGATGAAAAAGTATTTAGGACGTATTCCCAGTTAGGTCGTTTATTAAACTTGCCTAGTAAAGGGCAATTTACTGGCACTTTGGCACATCAAATAATATCAAGGAGGGTGAATTGCCAAAAATAATAATAATAAAATTTGGTTCTTGATAGAGGGAAAACTACTTAAGTTCTCCCTCAATGAGTTTGCAATAATATCTGGATTGTACACCAGTCACGGTCTAACAGATAAAGAGATTGTAAAAGTTACCGATAAGCAAGAATCGATGAATAAATACTTTGGTGGGAAAGCTCCTAAACTAGTAGATATTGCTAATGTTCTGAGTCATCTGTACAGGCATAAGGAAAAGACCAGTAATAGAGTAAAGCTATGCTTTGTTTACTTACTCGGTGCTTTGTTGCTAGTGTCCAACTCTAGTGCAACAATCGATCTATTTTAGTTGCAACTTGTTGATGACCTTCCATTGTTTGATAAATATCCTTGGGGGAAGTTGTGTTACAAAAAAACTATTTATTATATTAATAGGCAAGACATGCAATCCAAAAATGGTGGCACAAAAGAGTGGAACTTTTACGGTTGCCCATGGATTTTTCAGGTAAGGTTTTTTTTTTTTTTTTTTAAATAGAATTTAGATATACCAAATTTTGGATTTTTAAAAATATTGTAAAGTTGAGCGATTTTGTGCGACCCTATACTTGTATTGAGCGACCTTTGAAGTACGAAAGGTCGCTCATTACAATTGGTCTGGTCACTTGGTATAATTTAAGATCGCTCAATGAAATTTGGTACTTTTTACATCATTATTTTTTTATATTTTTAAATTGACATTAATAGCAATCATTTTATTTTGAATTTAGGCATGGATTTGTAAGGCTATGCCCAAGTTGGGTGAGTTGATTGGCGATAGAATTCCAGGAAACCATATTTCGTGATGGTTAGGTTGGAAGATAAACGAGTCTCATAAAAATGCTTCAATTAGTAAGATATCGGAAGTCATAAGAGATGTTGAGGTATTTATCCATTATATATATAATAGTTCTATTTAATAAGTTTAATGTTTTTGATTGTAATAACATATTTGTTGGTCGCCAATACTTGTACTTTTCAGTTCTTTGTACGACCTACATTGTTCCCTTCACTAAAGGAGAATGTACAAGTTTTCTATGCTCAGAGACTTGGTAGTTATGAGGACAATACCATGACATTGTTGATCATCTCGCAGAGTTCTTATCAGGTGATGTCATCTTACATAGTGACGACCGCCCTGTTGAGAGATAAAATAGAGAGATACCAAATTAAGAGGTCCAAAGGTTACTATCTAATCCACTATATTTCTTGTCCTATTCTAAGGCTCGCAATACTGAGAGAGGAGATGGTGAGATGCCAGGTTACGAGAACTAAATTGCCTACTAGTCTATTCTTCCCTTCGTCAACCCTTTAGCCTCCATTGACTTGTGATGCTTATTTCCCTCTAGACCCTGACATGTCAGCCCCCTAGCCTTCATTAATTCATGGTGTCCATATTGATCCATCAACTACTATCCCTACCTATGGATCCCCGAATAGGTCATCTGATCAGTCATTTGAGGTACTAAAGCTTTATATTGATAGTTTTCTAGCCCATTTTGATGACTTATTTAGATTGAGGCACGAGGAAGCTATAATTAAGATCGCCCAAAATAATGAGTTAAGCAGATTGAGGCATGAGGCAGTTATGGATAAGTTGGATGTTCTCATTGACCTACTCGACCCTCGTTGAGATGCATAAAGCTTGGATCAACAACAACCCTCACGAGATGAAGGGATTAGAGATGATGGCAAGATGAGAGAGTGGTAAATGAGGGGCCAGAAATTCAAGATAATCTATTATATGCAAATTCATATACTTAGTAGAAACCTCCCACAATTTTTCACGAAGGAGTTGTTGGAGTAGAATCTAGTGATGAGGTTGAATAAGTGATCTATGACGGTCGGCCATTACGAGTGAGGAAGCGGGCTCTGGCATTGATATCACCTTTTGTACAGTGACCAAAGAAGGTTTGACAATCAAGATCAGTACCTCCTATATTTGACCCATTTAGATTGCCTAATAGTGATGATATGCAAGCTTTCTCTAGGTGGTATAGTGGTGATAATGGCGGCAGACAAACTATTCGATATGTCCTTGCATACTGATACGAACTCCGCTAACTTGTGACGAAACCTGAAACAAGGATGATGCCTAGGACTGTTCTATAATTAGATTCGGATGGGAAACCTTGACCCAATACCTATAAAGAGATATGAACCTTGGTATAAGGGAAGACACCACAATCAAGGAAGGAAAACTCGATTGATAAGTCAAGGGATGAACGCCACAGAGAAATCTGATAAGTTCGAATAAGTTCTCAAAAAATCAAAGAGAAATCGCTCTTAATTTTTAATGAATGTAATTTGATCTTTTCATTAAGCTAATGGCTATTTATATACATAAGGAGCACGATATTGGTAGCTAAAAAACACCTAAGAAGTTGCCCAAAACAAGAAAAGGAAACTAAAATAACCTAATTCAATTCTGAGAATTGATTTGCTATAGTTACCCTAAACACGCCTGCTTCACAATAAAAAAGAAAAGTATCTTAATTGGCATGCAAGCCTTACAACTCAACAATAAAACTTAATAAATAAATAAGAAAGATAATTTATTTAATTGCTACCAGCCATTCTTCTTGATGAGTCAAAATCGAGTAAGTTACCCAAATTAGAAAATTAGCTTGTAATTCACACACCCTTGAGCAATCCTCTTTTGAGAGTCTTTTCTAGATTATTCCAAAGCTTAAATAATGAAAATCCAATTTTGTGGATCACATATAACATCATCCTTGGGCCTTCAAGAATTTATCTCAGTCCAAATACTTTGAATCAGCCCATTGAGAGACTCCATAAATCTTTTAACTCGAACTCTTGTAACCGGTCCAATCTGAACTTGAATTAAATCTGCATTCCATGCTTTCATGCGTGCCATGTCCTTATCACATACCAACCTCGAGAGTTCTTTGAGATTTTAGTGGGAGTGCAAAAATACTTACATAGTGAGGTGATATTTATTGTTTTGTTTTAATAATTGGCCTTTTTTTCTTCTCATGATAAGTTATATTTACCCAAATACTTTTCTTTTATAGCATGTGGATGAGATATTATATATATTTAGAAAATGTATGGATAAGTTTCCAAGTATATTCCACGAGATTTCTACATTCTAAGTAATGAGTTTGGACAAATGGTTTGTAGGCTATACGGTCAGTATAAAATATTGAAAAGCCACTAGGTTTATCCAATTTCTGATGAGTTACTAGAAAATACCGTTGAGGTGAGACCGACTAGGAGGAGAGACTAGTCAGGGGTTAATCGCTTCTATGTGCCATGGAACTGCAATAATAAACACTAGCTATTACTTGTAGTTAAGATTCAAGATTGGACAATATCGATCTATGACTATCACCTCAACATGATTGACAATCTATTGAGACTATAGAAAAAGAAGTGCATCCTCTTGCGGAGTAGTTTCCATTTTTACTTCATAAGAGTGGCAAGTTCGAAACTTATTAAACTTATTTTAAGACTCCATTGTGTATTCGGCAGTCTCACACCTTATGTGTCCCACGAAATATTCGAACGTATTATTCATTATATTTTAACTTTTAATATAGAGGTTTCTTACTTAATGCTAATTTATTTAAATTTTTTTAACATGGAAGATTGCGGAGTATATATGTTGAAGACTTTAGAGATGCATACACTTTAGAGATGCATACGGTTGGTCTTTGCAATGAGACTATATAGAATCAACTGAATGACAAAAATATAGACATCATACAAGAGTCATACGCAGTACAACTCTATGTCGGTAATGCGGAGCCATAGTTGTAGATTTTTTTTTGGTACTTTCTAGCCGTATATCCGGATTATTTATATTAGAGTATATGTTAATTATTATCTCATTGGTCTTTTAATTGTGCAACCAAAAATCCATATTAAGCAGCTGTAACTTTACAATGAGCGACCCATAGTATGCTCTGTGCGAACGTAATTTAATATTAGATGACTATAAAATTTCATTGAGCAATCACAAACTTTCATTGAGCGACTATTATAACTTTACATTGAGCGACCATAATTTAATACTGGGTAACCATAAACTTTCATTTAGTGACCATAAACTTTCTTGAGCGACTATTAAGCTATAACATAGTCTCGTTTTTGTTTAATTAATTTAATTAAAAATAATTTACTAATATGTCTATGTACTAAAAGAGTATCTCTAGCATGCAATTATATTAATTTAGATGGCAGAGAAAAAAAATTATATAAATTTAGTTACACAAATAAGATTATTAAAATAAATATACGTTACTTAAATTAGTGAGAAATCACATTTTTTTTAATATATTTATGCACAATTAACATAGTAGGTGACTATATGACATATAATTACACTATAACTTACTATCACTTGTATTAATTACTTAAAATAAATATAATTTACTTAAATTAGTGAGAAATCATATTTTTTTTAATATGTCTATGCATAATTAATATAGTAGGTGATTATGTGACATATAATTACACTATAATTTAGTATCACTTGTGTTAATTACTTAAAATAAATATACTTTACTTAAATTAGCGAGAATGTATGTGACTATATTAGTATGCACAATTAATATAAAGCAACCATTATGGTCGCTTTGGCGACCATTATAATCGCCTCCAATTATAGTGGGCGACTATTATAGTCGTGCAGTGTAATTTTAAGATCGCACAATGTAAATTTTGGTCGCTTTGAGCTTTTTTAGGGATTACAGATTCCTGGCTTAGTAATTGAGAACTAAAAGAGTATTTCTAGTACACAATTATATAAATTTAGATGGCAGAGCAAAAAATAAATTCTATTAAATTAGTTGCACAAATAAGATTATCAAAATCTAATAAGATATATCATACATAATTAGTATCATAAATAAAAATAAATTTAATTTAATTATTGAGAAATCATATTTTTAATATGCCTATGGACAATTACACTATAACTTAGTATCACTTGTGTTAATTACTTAAAATAAATATACTTTACTTAAATTAGTAAATCACATTTTTTTTTAATATGCCTATGCATAATTAACAAAGTAGGCGACTATGTGACATATAATTACATTATAACTTACTATCACTTGTGTTAATTACTTAAAATAAATATAATTTACTTAAATTAGTAAGAAATCACATTTTTTTTTTAAATATGTCTATGCATAATTAACATAGTAAGTGATTAAGTGACATATAATTACACTATAACTTACTACCACTTGTGTTAATTACTTAAAATAAATATAATTTACTTAAATTAGTGAGAAATCACATTTTTTTTAAAAAAAATATGCTTATGCATAATTAACAAAGTAGGTGACTATGTGACATATAATTACACTATAACTTACTATCACTTGTGTTAATTACTTAAAATAAATATAATTTACTTAAATTAGTGGGAAATCATATTTTTTTAAAATATGTCTATGCACAATTAACATACTAGGTGACTATGTGATATACAATTACACTATAACTTACTATCACTTGTATTAATTACTTAAAATAAATATAATTTACTTAAATTAGTGAGAAATCACATTTTTTTTAAAATATATCTATGCACAATTAACATAGTAGGCTACACTATAACTTAGTATCACTTGTGTTAATTACTTAAAATAAATATATTTTACTTAAATTAGTGAGAATGTGACTATATTAGTATGCACAATTAACATAGACCGACCATTATAGTCACCTCCAATTATAGTGGGTGACTATTATGGTCGCACAGTGTAATTTTAAGGTCACACATTGTAAATTTTGGTTGCTTTGAGCTTTTTTAGGTATTACAGATTCCTGGCTTAGTAATTGAGAACTAAAAGAGTGTCTCTAGTACATAATTATATAAATTAAGATGGCAGAGCAAAAAACAAATTATATTAAATTAGTTGCACAAATAAGATTATTAAAAACTAGTAAGATATATTATACATAATTAGTACCATAAATAAAAATAAATTTAATTTACTTTAATTATTGAGAAATCATATTTTTAATATGCTTATGGACAATTAGCATAATAGGTGAATATGTGACTATGTTAGTATACACAATTAACATAGAGCGACCATTATGGTAACTGTAACGACTATTACAGCCGCCTCTAATTATAGTAGGCGACTATTAACATAGCTTAGTGTAATTTCAAGGTCACACAATGTAAATATTGGTCGCTTTGAGCATTTTTATGGATTATAGATTCGTGGCTAATAAATTGTAAAGTAAATGAGTGTCTCTAGTACACAATTATATTAATTTAGTTACTCAAATAGGAATATTAAAAACTAGTAAGATAGATGATATATAATTAATACAATAAAGAAAAATAAAAATGTCATGGCTACTAGGTCGTACTTCTGACGTCAGATGGATCACGTCGATAAGGACATTTCTTTGCATTGTACCTTGTTTGCCCACATGTCCGACATCTATACTGCTTTTTAAGATCCTCACCTTATGAAGCGATGCGACTGATTTTTGGCCTACTTTTCGTCAATTCTCTTTTTAGTGCTACTACCTTAATTGCTCCAATTTCTTCAGGAATGTTGTCCCATTGCGATTCTGTTCTGGGGGCACAAGGTAAATAGTTTCGGTATATGCTAACAACCAATACGGTGCACTGTAGTATTTAGAACAAAGGGAATATATAAGTTCCCCAGTATTTTGTGGTGGAGACTTTCCTACTGTCGCTATGGCGTGGATGCACGAAATCTTGTCAATATAAAAAATCTTGCACTGACAGCTTCTTGACCTTAAATTTACTACTACATCGATCTCACCACACACAGCATTGTATTTGTTCTCATTCAATTGGAGTGTTATCAATGAACTAGTATTGTCCCATCTTTTTCGTAGTATTTTCTCTCTTTATGGTTTAAGTGGTGCTATCACTACTAATACTTCTCGACGCCGATTAAGAAACTATTGTCCTATTATGTTGAGGATGAAATTAATCATGGTATTTATATGATACTCTCTTGCATTTTGCATCATAGTGTTCACAGACTCAATAATGTTAGTGGTCATAACTTCGTATCTGTTGCCCCCAAAGTGAGCTTTAGACTATTTTTTGAACTTCATGTCTTTCTCTAGGTACCTAGCCACTCCTGGATATCTTTGGCGGAGCTCATTGAAGTGTTGAGTGAACTCTTCAATGCGATATACTTCAGCAGCATTCTTGTACATTCCAATCGAAGAAAAACTCTTATAATGACTCCTTATATTCATTTTAACGTGCCAATAACATACCTCGTGATAAGTCATAGTATAAACATAACTAACCGCATATTTAAAGCTTGGATTCCTATCAAAAATGAAACATATCTTTGGATTGTCAAGTATCAACTCCTTCAGCTTTTCTAGAAACCACGTCCATGATGCGTTGTTCTCACCGTCAACTAAATCCTATGCAATTGGGTAAGTATGAAACTCATTATCTTGTGTAGTTGTAACTATTAAGACACCTTTTTATTTCGTTTTGATCTATGATGGATCTATACCATTAACTTTTCTTATGTATGTAAACCCTCGTACAGCCACTCCTAAAGCCATAAAAAAGTACTTGAATATGCTCTCTGAATCAACCTCGATGTAAGTAATTGTGTTGGGATTAACTTGCTTGAGCATGTGGTAGTATGAGGGAAGCATGGCAAAACTTTCTTCAGCTATTCCTCTTATCATATTCTGAGCCCATTGCTTTCCTTTCAAAGCCTTCCAATAACTCACTTGAATCTTCATTCCTTCACGCATAAATCTCATGAGAATTTCGGGTTAAGTGGGTTCTTACTATCTTTGAAGTGTCTTTATATTCGAGCTCCAATCATACGGCTAGATGCTTGTGTGTGATTGACTGATCGGTTCATTAATGAGCAAGTGTGAACACTATTATATTGCCTAATGACAACAAAATTAGAATATTTCATCTTTCTTGCACAAACTCTCCATGAGAAATCTTCATTGACACACCGAACTTCCTTTAATGATTTGGTTGATTTTTTTTTGTCTTCATTTCAAATTTCCCATTAATGGCAATAAGGCTCAACTTATAATTCAGTTCAGTCTTACTGGAAAAGTGTTCACCCACCATTAAATCAGATCCATTATGTCTCCTACTTCTAGGACTTACTTGTGAGTCGAATCCGGTAACATCTTCCTCAAATATGTTAGCATCTTGATAAGGGATAATGTGACCCTCCTCGTGTACTTCTTCACTTCCCTCACGTACTTCATTCATTTCCTCGGTAACTTTGTCACCTCTTTCGAGTTCATCTTCATGCACTATCTTTTCTGGTGTTGGATTGGAACCAGTGATCCCTTCATGATTTTCTATGCTAACTATACATATCTGCAACGGATGTTCATATTGACCAAAAACATCATTCTGAACAGATCTTGTACTATTTGAAACTTGTTCCAAGATATGACACCCAAAATAGTCACCGTTGGAACATCCCTCAAAATCAAGTTCCATGTTATCATTATTAAACTCATTGCCATCACCATCAACATTAACAAATACTGCTTTTCTATTATCTTGATTCTCTTCAAGGATGAAATGTAGAGTAATAGCACGATCATTTCTATAAAAATTCATAAGATCCTCAATATCTGAGTATTTATTAGTGTGATTTGGTGCAGTCTTATTATGAATGTCACTAGCGACCTTATGTGTTATCTTAATACTATACACACTTTAATCGATACGTGCTTTATTATAAATTTTGTTCACTAATTCAAGAAACTTGATACTCCTGTCAACCATAAAGCCTTTGGTAAAACCATTTCCAAACCATTGGCAATTGTTGTTTTCCATCTTCTTCCATTTACCATTGCATTCTACAGAAACGTATATGGAATCCATACCTATGATGAAATGAAAAAAATCATTAAGTTATCAAATATTTAAAAAAGTTAAATTATAAATATAATTGGAATAAACGTCATTATTAAAAAAAATTTTATTGGCCAAGAGGCATTAAGTAACCCTCTTTATGCCGGAGCGACCTTAAAGATAAATGAGATAATTTTTATGCTTAAACGATCATATAAATAACAGAGCGACCTTGAAGATGAACGATAGGTTGTTCAACTTGAGTGACTGGTTTTATGCTTGAGCGACCTTAGTGAAAACAGAGCGACCTTTAAGGTCGCTAAAGGTCACTCAAGCATAAACCACGACCATTTTTATGCTTAGCAACCATAGTGATAACGAAGTGACCATTCGATCATCTTTAACTACATATGGTCGCTAAATTACAGTTCGTCCTCAACCTCTATTATTCAACTATTCTAACTTTTTTTTAACTTCTAAACTCATTTATTTTCCACAAAACTATACTTTTAAGTGAAAAATACTTGTATATTATCAAATAAACATATAAACAATAACTTAAAACCGAGAATAAGTTGATCTAACTAACTAACCTTTTTACCTTTTTTCTCCTTCAACCTAATACAATGAAATATGACACTTGAGACAATTTTTTAATTTTTGTGAGATTTTTGGGTAGATGGGTTGTTGTTCGAGAAAATGGAATCAATACACGATTGAAGAGGATGAATTCCACTTTTTTGAGCTTCAGGAGAAGAGAAGAGAGAGAGAGAGATGATATCGAAGAGAAGATAAGTTTTTTTTTTCAATTTAGTTTTTAAATTTTTTTAATTTCAAGTCCGCAACGCTAATCTAATTATTAATCTAACACTTATCTTAACTAATTTTTATTAAACTAATTTTTCATTTTTTTTAAAAAGAAGAAAATCATTTTGCTAATTAAAATTTTTGGAAAGTTTTTTTGTACATTAAATTTTTTCATAATGTTATTTTGCTAAATTGCTCACATAGATGCGGCTATTGGGGAAGAGACCGCTGTCGGAGCTGCAATAGTGCGTAATGATCAAGGGATGGTTTTAGCAACTCGGTCTAAATGTTTCACCTTTACTGAGCCAACCAATGCTGAAACCTCAGCTTTGTTATTGGGCGGCGTGGAGTTAGCTCGAGAGAATGCATGGCAGTTTGTCATTTTTGAAAGAGATTGCAAGGTATTGGTGCAAAGCTGGAACAAGGAGGGTGACCCACCGTGGACTATTTCACCACTTCTAAACAGAGCCTGGACGTTTGTCTCGAGTTTTACTGATGTTATTGTTGTTTTTGTTAAGAGGGAATGTAATTTCTTCGCCCATAATGTGGCAGCATGGACTTTGGTTTGTAATGTATTTGATAACATTAACATCTCTCTGTCCCTCCTTCCGTTTGTCAGGACTACAACTCCTGGAGGTGAGGTCAGAGTCCTTTTGTTTTGGTGGCTTCGGCCCTTCGTGGGTTTATGAATGACCATTTCCATTAAAAAAAAAAAGAAAAAGAAAAAGAAAAAAAGAGACACTAGTCCGTAGATTACCCTTTTTCTTTTGAATTAAGGGGAATAAGAACATTTCTAGAGAAGACTACTGGAGACTTTTAACCCGAAAAAAAAAAAAAAAAAGAAGACTAGTGGAGACTGATGATGTCTCCCATAACAAAAAAAATCTGCTATCACCGGTTAAAAGGGAAAGGTAAGCGAATTTGTAATTATAATCTTAATTTGATCATCCTAATTCTTAACCATAACAAGTTAGTAATATGTTCATCAGTTTGACAATGTAACTATTTGAGGTGCTGCAAATTCATGCCAGCTACTCCTTCAAAGAAAACAAAAACAAAAAAAAAAAAAGAATCCATGCCAGCTACATGGCGAAGCACCCAATCAGAAACCTTAAACCTCTTCTATGCCAGGAAATAATATCTCTACTAGCTGATTCCGAAGAGTTGTTCCAAACCAATGTTACAGTTTCACCAATCTGTCACACACACATTAAGCTGTAGATCTACTTAATATTCAAACTGGCAGCGGAATGTGCACAGGTGGCTCCCAAATTGTGAGATAACATCAACAAGAGCTCCATAACCACCAACGGCTGTAACCTGAACAAAACAATGATTCAACAACATGAGAAGCCTGGCAGAGCCCGACTAACTAAAAAGGAGGGAGCCTGAGAAAACTCGTACACCAGATGGATGTAATGAGACGGAGAAAGCTGACTGAGGAGCACACTGTATTTGTGAAAGAATCTCCCCATTTATGTTGAATCGATAGAGCAGGGGTTCTGCTCCAACTGCTAGTATCTGAAATGGAGCAAAAACATGTTGAAGGTCAATTGCAAGTTGAGCTATTTAACCACTGAGAGCAAAGGAAAAGCCTCTCACTTGGTTCCCATCAAATACTACATCCTGCACAGCTGCAGGAGTTGAAATCTTAGAAATACATTCAGAAGCAGGAAGATTCCAAACAGATAAACTCCGACCACTCCCACAAGCCTACAAAAGCATACTTACAAAAGTAAGAAAAAATAGAGATAGGAAAGATAAAGAAGAATATTAGGATAAATGATACTTGCCAACCAGCTTTCACTTGCATCAAGATTAATGCAACCAACATATGAGGAAAATCCTTTCAACTTCATTTCCTTTGCTGGCTCAATCATTTGAATACACTTTCCACTTCTGCAATCTAGGTTACACCATATCACTTCCTCTTAAGCAGATGATAAAGTCATTGTCAAAGTACACAAACCAATAGAGTGCTTAAGGAAAAGGACAAGGATTTTTTATTTCATTTTTTGAAAAAGATAGTGTTCTGTGCACAAGCTTCTTTCTTAAATACTTGTGAAATCAAAAGGGTCAGATTTTTACCCCATATTCGGACTGTTCCATCCTCCGAACCAGTAATAATCTGAATATTTAAAAAAATAAAAAATTTAATAAATAAAAATTAGAAGAAACAAATGTTGAGGGAAATAATACACCGCACATGCTAATTTAAATAAATGTATGACCCAAGGGATTGTCATTGTGATTACATCTTAAAGATGTGCATGGATGAAAATTGGAACTGCTAGTCCCCCCTATCCTCAATTAAGAGAGCTCTTTCAAGCACCTATTTGAGGATATTCAAGATGTGAGAGCTATCTATATATTACAAGATGAAAATATTGAAGAACTCAAACACTAGTTCACATAGCTCTCAAAAAATTTTAAGCAAAAATGACAAGATTCATGAGCAAGAAAAAAGATGACTTGACCTGATTAGTAGAATTTCTAGCAATTACACTATGCAAGTAGTCTGAGTGCCCCTTAAAAACCATTTTGACTTGACCGCTCTCCTAAAAAGCTCCAACAAAATTCAAGCAGGCATTAGCACAGATAGAAAATCAAATCTGAGAATAATTCTGAAGTAATGTAGTTTATCCTGGAAAAGTCAAAACATGAGTATTATATTCCCTTAAACAGTTACATACCACATCCCAACAATAAGCACAAGAATCACCCGCAGCTGCATATATGGATCCCCCCTGGAAAAGAAAATATTGTTACAATATAATTTTGTGCCATTCTAAGAGGAAAGAACAGGGTGGCACAAATAATTGAAATTTTGAAGGGCACAAACCAGAGTATTAACAGCAATAGAATTGTTCTCAGGGATTGGAGATAAAGCACCCCAAGGACCTCTAGAAAGCAAAACAACATAAGATACGGAAAATGAGAAGACAGTGGTTAGGAAAAACCAAATTATGAGGCAGAATGTGTCAATGCAAACTATCAGGCAAGAAGCATCATAAAGTTAAGTGAAGTTTACAAGAACCTCTAACAAGAATAAGATCCACACTTATAGATTCATGCAGAGCTTCTGTAAACAAAAATCTAGATGCCAATAATAGTTTTAAGGACCATAGGAGGGCCGTAACAAGACTGCGCATAACAGATCCTACTACTAGAAAAGATGAGGAGGCAACTACACTGACCCCTCATACTCCATGAAAGTAAATTAAAAAAACAAAAACACAGACAGGTAGTGAAATAGCTTATTTTTGATAACTCACTTATGTTGAGGATTCATCAAGTCAAGAACTGGTCTCATGTGCTTTCCTGAAAAAGAGAGAATATCAACTAAGATTATACTTAAAAATTTTATAAAACAAGGCAACATCTCAAATCATTTAATGATCAGAGTTGCTAAGATACACTACTCACAACCACATAATGCAATATTAGTATCACAATGAAAAAGGCATCCTTGCGCAAAAGCCAGTTACAAAAAGTTACATTCAATACCCTGCAAAGGAACAGGCACGTCAGATTCTGTACAATCCTTCCACCTCCATCCTCGTATCCGGCCATCATCACCACAACTGCGTCAAAATACTTACAACTATCAGAATTTGCTATCACCAATTTGACAACAAAACTTGAAACAAGTCAAACAACAAATGCAGTGCCCATTAACAAGCATTCTCTTTATACATATTTCGCATAATTAGCGCAACCACGAAACTGTAGACATGCCATTAGTATTAGTCAATGCTAAATGTAAACTGGTACCTTAATAACAAAGCATCTTCACCATCTCCATAGAACTTCACATCATATACAGGTCCTTCATGCCCTTGAAGGAAGCACTCAGGTTCAGCCTCAAAGAATCTACGCAAGGACGAATATACGTAAGTTACGTAACACCATAGTCAGCTCAGCTCAAGCTCACCACCACAAANAAAAAAAAAAAAAAAAAAAGAGTAAGTGGAGGTATAAAAAGAAAATCGCCATTTTTACAAATTAAAGATTCAAATAGGAGGAAAAAAAAAAGGTGGCGAATTTACGAGCTCGGAGATGATGGATGAAATGGAGTAAGAACCGAGGGATCCGTCACTGGAGGCGACGACAATGGAGTCGGGGTTAGGGTTTTGGGATGGAGGCCAGACGGTTCTGAAAACGGTTCGGGTTTGGATCTCTCTCTCCTTGAGTATGCTTTCCCTGTAGGTCTCTTCGTCCCAGTTGGTGGCGTCTCCGCACATCCTGTAATGGAGGAGGAGGTATTGACTATTGAGCTCTGGTTCGGTTCGCCTTGAGGTACCGCACCGTCCTCTAGCCTCCCAGAGCGGGCCATGGAAAGCTGTCCGTATGAGAAAACAGATTGTCGTTTATTTGAAGTTGGAGCGACATGTCGTAAGTATTGACCAAAAAGGCCAAAATGCTGTGCTGAAGGAAAACGACTTGACGTCCTTCTATCATGAAAATACGAAAACGCTTTAGGAGCTGGAAGAGCAACGACATGATGTCTCTTCACGAGATGCGAACAAGAGAAGTTAACGACACACGCCTTTTATTTTCACGTTGAAATGTAAACGACATGCCGTGTGATTTTTCTTTTTTAAGATGAAAAATAAGAGGGTATCCTCATGATAAAAGAAAAAAAATTCGACTATGATGCAGCGGAATGGATTAACAAGCCAAATCAAATCCATGGCTGAAGGGGAAAAAAAAAAGCCAAGCTCTGTGAACTTACTAAATCTCAATATTCAAGTCTGCCCATTCTCCAGTGTACAGAAAGAGATATAATCCTATATTACATAAAACGTTGCATTTAGACCCTAGGAGAAAATTAAACGACAAATTCAAAATCCACTTAAACAAACCACACGACAACAAATAAGATAAACGACTCACAGAAGCAAGAAAAGTAATATTAAAGGAAAAGCGATAGCCACAGCCACCGAACAATAAATCCCCTGCCTCAAACTCATCCATAAATGTTAGGGTTAATTACATTTTTATATTTTGCATTTTAATTTTTTGTTCATCCATAAGTGTTAGGGTTAATTATATTTTTATACTCTGCATTTTAATTTTTTGTTCAGTTTATACCATATGATTTAGTTATTATCAATATTGATTTTCATATTTTAAACTTATAATAAACTTATAACTTTATGAGTCAAAACATTAGTTTTGATGATTGAGTTTACTAAAACACCCTTAAAAACATTAAACATAAATATTTGAAAAAACAATTCAAATTTAAAGCTTATTAAAATGAATGACTCTATTATCAAAGATTAAAAAAATTAGATTTTTGTATATTTTAAAATTTAGGTTTTAAATATTTCTTATCATATTTATTAATTTTAATTAGTTCTAAATTTAAATTATTTTTTATATATAATTTTAAAGTTTAAAAGAGTATTCTGGTAAACTCAAAATAAGTTTTTGATTCAAAGAATGTATAAATTTATTACAAGTTATAAATCTGAAAGTCAATATTGATAACAACTAAAAACAAGTATAAATTGAACAAACAGTTAAAATATAATGTATAAAAATGTAATTATCCCTAAATGTTATTAAAACTAATCTTCACTGTCATTTCATGTATCTGAAATTCTTTAGATACCCATTGTCTAACAAATCATTAAACATCTTACAATATCTTTCCAACACTCCAATGTACTCGATCGAGACGTTTGACGTGGTCGAAAATTATCGACCAACAATCGCGACCACGCTTATTTCACTCGACATTTTTCAGTTAGGATCGAGACTCGAGACAATTTTAGAATTCCAAAAGTTTTATTAAATGAAAGTTCTAGTTTTGTAAATAATTTATACTTTGTCCATTTTCATCACATGCTTTAAAAGATGGTCAATATTGATAATGTCAAAAAAATGAGGTGCATGATATTCCTTCCTGATATTGACTTGAGTAGGAGAATTCCGCATGACATTCCTTCCATAGTCTATGATGGGTAAAGAGGAGAAGAGAAAGAAGTAAAAAATAGCTCAGAAATTTATTTATTTACTTATTTTAAAATATTATTTGGTAGGAAAAGTGGTTAAAAAAAAATTAGGATAGAGCCAACATAATATTTCTCCTTTGAAATGGAGAGAAAAGGGAAAAGAAAAAATTGCGTTAACTAATGAGAGATTGATTTACTAAATTAACCTTGTATGCCAAACTTTGAGCCCTAATAACTTAGGGATAAAATAATATAATTATAGAGAAAAGATATTTTTCTTTTGCATCCCTTACGTTTTCTCTCCCTTCGATTTTTTCTTTTCCTCTCTCCCAAGAGGGGAGGGGGATGCAACCGAAAATAACATAAGCTTGAGAGGAAATTTCAGATATAATGACAAAGCCTAGGGACTTGGAGTGATACCTTACCTATAAAATAAGCATAAAGCATAGGGTATCACGAAATAAAGCGACTCATGTTGGTTATTCTCGCCAAAACCCAGAGTCACACTCCTAGTATAATTCTCCCCCTAGCCCCAAGCTATTTCCCAAAGCCGCTTCCACCAAGGAAACCCTAGATATTTTAAATCCAGCAAATCCATCTCCCCCCCCAAATCAATCAAAATCAAGATCTATCTGGTAAGCTCTTCTTCAAAGCTGAATAATCATAAACTGAATACCACCAAATCCCGAAAGGCCTCGCAAAGCTCGCCCAGTGGAACTGTGAGTTTTTCAACTTAATATTTATCCTTCTCTGTCTTCACTTTTGCAGATCTATTAGCTTATTCTTTTCTAGCATTGATTAGATATTCAATGTTTCTGAATACGTGTTCTACTATTCTGGGTCGTTAGACGATATCTGGGTTTTTCTGATTTTGTCTCATATGTGATACGTATGGTATATATATGTAAATGAGTTTTTATAGATCATGTTTTGTGTTGGTTTTTCTGGGTTTTGATTTGAATTGTTTAATTTGAGTGATTGATCTCATTCCTGGGTTTTAATTGAGGTCCTTTCAGTGATAGGAAATTAGAATATAAACTCGCTGCTACAGATATTTGCTGGAATTAACTGCTCAAATGGGTGATAGCAATTCTCCTCCTGGGTCTCCTAAAGAAAACCCAGATCATGATTCTGATCCAAACCAACTTGCTAAAGACGATACCGCATTGGAAACTATTGTTAGAAAGTTCCAAGACACGATGTCCGTTGGCAAGAGACACAAGTTTTGGGAAACCCAACCTGTTGGCCAATTTAAGGATAAGGAGGATACTAGTTTGCCTGAGGGTCCCATTGAGCCTCCCACGCCATTGTCCGAGGTCAAACAAGAGCCTTACAATCTTCCGAGTCCTTATGAATGGACAACCTGTGACATGGACTCTGAAGAGACTTGCAATGAGGTGTATGTTCTTTTGAAGAACAATTACGTCGAGGATGACGAGAACATGTTTCGATTCAATTATTCAAAGGAGTTCCTCAGGTGGGCTCTGCGCCCTCCGGGTTTCTACAGGAGCTGGCACATTGGTGTTCGCGCAAAGGCTTCGAAGAAGCTGGTTGCTTTTATTACTGGAGTCCCTGCTAGAATCCGGGTCCGCGATGAGGTTGTGAAAATGGCAGAAATCAATTTTTTGTGTGTTCATAAGAAGCTTAGGTCGAAGAGACTTGCGCCTGTCATGATCAAGGAGGTCACACGGAGGGTTCACTTGGAGAATATATGGCAAGCAGCTTACACTGCTGGGGTGGTTCTTCCAACTCCTATCACAACTTGCCAGTACTGGCATAGGTCTCTCAACCCAAAGAAGCTTATTGACGTTGGGTTCTCAAGGCTTGGTGCGAGGATGACAATGAGCCGAACCATAAAGCTATACAAGTTACCAGATTCACCAGCTACTCCTGGATTCAGAAAGATGGAACGTCGTGATGTGCCTGCTGTAACCCGGTTGCTTAAGAACTACTTGAGCCAATTTGTTGTTGCACCAGATTTTGATGAAGATGATGTTGAGCATTGGCTTCTTCCGACTGAGGATGTAGTGGATAGTTTCCTGGTCGAGAGCCCAGAGACTCATGAGATCACTGACTTCTGCAGCTTCTACACTCTTCCTTCATCTATCCTTGGCAATCAGACTTATTCAACTTTGAAAGCTGCTTACTCATATTATAATGTGGCCACTAAGACTCCATTGCTTCAGTTGATGAATGACTCTCTTATTGTAGCAAAACAGAAGGATTTTGATGTTTTCAACGCTTTAGATGTCATGGAGAACGAAACTTTCTTAAAGGAGCTGAAATTTGGACCAGGTGATGGTCAACTCCACTATTATCTGTATAATTATCGGGTACGTCAAGAGTTGAAACCGTCGGAGCTTGGTCTGGTACTCTTGTAGTTTGGCATTAGTTTTTGGTTTTAGCTTTGCATTCAGAACTAAAACAAACTATTTATCTGTTTTATTGTCGTTAGTATTCTTGTCTTGTTTTCTCTGCAACAACAAAGGATGAGATTTTCTTATGCATGGCTATAGAGCGAACGTGTTGAGATGGCTTTTATGGTTGGGCAATAAAACCTTGTTTGTTAACAATGCAAATGGCACCTTGATATATATATTTTTTTTACGGGAACGAAAAACAGATCGAACTGAGATTGGAAGATGTTTGTTGAAATTATGCGTAATTTTCCGTTTTATTTGCGTTGTGCTAATTCATTATACTCTCACCCACACACATACTGTGTTCTAAGTTATGTTATATTGGTATTAACTGTCATCAGTGCTAATTCATTATACTCTCACCCACACACATACTGTGTTCTAACTTATGTTATATTGGTATTAACTGTCATCATTTCGTCATTTTCCTTTTCATTGCTATACTAGGTTCTTTCTTTCAATTCCGCTTGTATCTATTAACGTTTGGTTTGATACTAACTTCGATCGATTCCAACTGTATTGTTCATGTTAGTCGTTGCGTTGTTTTGAACTTTTCATTCAGAATTAACTAAAATTGCTTGCATAAGAGTTGAAAAATGAGACACTGCGCTCAAGAGTCAAGAAACCTCGGTTTAATTATTTAATGCCTTTGCTGGGTTTGAAGTTACTTTTTTGGGGTTCATTTTTCTTATGGAAGGTATTTGCGCATTTATTAGTAATCAATTTGAAATCAAATTTCAAGGTGTTTTGAAAAAACAATTTGTGAGGATAATGTTTTAAGAGTGGCGATCCAGGGGGACCATTGCGGTAAAGGAAGATGAACTTCTGTGGTGACAGTCGATATTGCTATTTACTAAGCACGTTTGGGATAATTTTTATTTCTTGGAAGTAAAAGTCTAAAAGTCCAAGAAAATCTTTTGAACTGATTAAGAAAAGGTATTTTGACAATTCATTAAAACTCCTAAAATAACTGTTGAGTCGCCAAGCCAAACAGGCCTGCCCTAAGCTAATTGCCAAAGCAAACGCCACGATCTACCATTCCCATGTTTAAAATTCAATGAAATGTATTGATAGAAGACAAAACATGCGTTCGTTTCAAATAATGCGACAAATAGTAAAGCCAAGAAGGCAAGAACGGTCAGGCCAGCACACACAACAATGTCTAGCAATTTTTCTCGTCTTATCTTTTTTTTTTTTTCTTTTTTTTTTTTTTTCCAGTGCGAAAAAGGAAAAGGGACATCAGATTATGATTCTTTTCCTAAAGAATTCCGTTGATATTGTGAACCTTTTAACTTTTGTGCCACCTTTTTTTTCTTCTCCACTCCTCTCCTAAGCACATCCTTCTAATATTTTAAAATTTTTTTTCACACACTTTATAATAAAAATTTTTCCCAAAAAAAAAAAGGAAAAAACAACTTAAAAAGAAAAATGCAACTTGTTGGCACCTAAACAAAAAAAAAAAAGGGTTCCTGAAGGTGTTCCGGGAGTGCTTTTTTGTAATTTAATTAGAGAAAAATTAATTAAGCGTAAAAGCGGTTAATTAAAGATAAGTAGGATAATGGTAGAAAATGGAGAAAATGATGTAAAAAATTGTAACGATAGAATTCCACGTGTCAGAAAATTATTAGTATTTTTGACAGCTCAACTTGCAAGTAAATAGGTGTGGGTAGTTTCAATGACCATCACCACATGTTAGATAGCCAGTGTTTTTGACACAGGTGATATCATCCATATGGTCATAAACAAACAAAAAGATGGTTAGTTTTTATGACACAGGTGATTCCAGCCATTTGGTCAGAAATATAAATTAACAACATTGAAAATAGATAATTAGAAAGTTAGCTCTTTGACAGAGGTGATTCCAGCCATTTTGTCAAAAATAAAAGAAAATAAAAGTGCTGAATTTAACATGAACGGTTGCAAACAAGGGTCGTATATGCTACAACTCAGCTTGTTAAACAACTCAGGAATAACGGGTCTGCAAGTATTTAAAGTGCAGAATTTAAATGTTAGCACAATATATATAGTCAGCACCCCATAAATATTTAGAACAATAGAAAATAATGGGGTTAGTAGAACAATATTTCCAAAATCTGTGGCATAATTAAGAAGTTGGAATAAGTTAAATTATTATGGAATTAACCAAGTATATAACTTGGAGAATAAGGATAAGGATTAAACTTGGTGGGATTTATTATAAAAATAAGACCATATTAGACTTAAAAGAAATAAATACGCATAGTTTTTGAATGGTGAGGAAACCGAGACCAAGAATTAATCTTGGTATTGACCAAGAAAGAAACGAATAGAAAATAACAAAAACAAAACAAAAAAAAGACAATAAAGGAAATGGTCTGGTTCGAATATAGAGAAAAGAAAAAAGATTGTATAGATTGATAAATAAGAACAAATTGAGAGCAATTAATGGGTACGGAATTTGAGGAGAAATTTTGAAGTATCAGATCCTTCCTTTTGTTACAAATACAAGTGTAACATCCAACTCCTCACATAATTAAGAAAGCCAATAATAAACATGTTCTAATTGCATATTAGGCATCTAGAAGTCAATAATACCAGTTTCATGAAAACATGCTCATTCTTTACGTTATGTGCATTACATGCATGTTATTACACTAA
>JXTC01000162.1:282900-354726 GCA_002914845.1 Trema orientale
AGAAATCGATTTGGAGCTCTAGAAAGCAAGCTAGACCAAAACTAGTCAAGGTAACTCTACTAAGTTCTCCTTTCTAGGTCTTGTCCTTTAATTTCAATTCTCTACTTGTTCCCACTTAAATATTGGTTTCATCAGGTCCTATTAAGTTAAGAAATCCATTTCTAAGCCTTGGGAATCAGTTTGGTGGAGATAGAAGGCAAGAACACTAGCAAAGACTCAAACTAGTCAAGGTGAGGTTTATGTTAGATTTTGAAATTGTAGTGAGTTTCTTTAATTTCAACTCTTAAACCTAAGCTATTATTTGATGAATAATGGTCCTAGGAACCCTTATTTATTACTGGAGACATAAAACTTAAGTGGAAAATTAATGTTAAACCTAAAACCCTAAAGTTTGCTATTTATGGATTTAAGAATTTTCATGTCTAATAGATTAAGTTTTCTATGTTTCTAATCTGATTTCTTAAAATTGGAATGTGTATTTTATCAATCCTAGTGCTTATTACACTTATTTAGTGGCTGGTTGTGATGGCACACAAGGGTAAAAGTGGTTTAGACTTTGTCCAAATGGAAAAGAATTCAAGTGTACTTGGGTTGTACCGAAAGATCCTATTTGATGTGGATATGTGAGAATTGGATTGTTAATTGTTATTGCAGGTTTAAAACCATGATTTTAATCATGTGGAGATGTCTTAAAAACAGGGGAGGTACTGTCCAAATATTTTAAAAATAAAGAGGCACCATTTAGGGGCAAATGAGCTAGTTTTTACGAATTATGTGCCATTTTGGATTAGTTTTGTGCTAATGAACTAGCATTTATATTTTTGTACTTTTAAGTAGTTTTCAATACTAGTTATTGACTGCCAAGAATGTTAAGTGATTGTATGCTTCTGAGTCATTATAGGATCAAGTTTGCTAATTTGGTGAAAGTTGTTATTTCGGTCCTGTCTAAGTATCTTAGTGCGTTCATTTTAGAAAAATGTGCACCTGGAATAAAAGAATTTCATGACAGGTGATTGGCACTCCAATCTCTTGAGGATATTGACTCTTTCCGCTATTGATTTCTATTCAGGACACGAGGTAAGTAAAGTATTCAACTGTAACACAAGAATTACGTACTATGTAGGTGTCTACTATGTTCATTTCTTTTATGCTTTGCATTATGGTTATAAGCATGATCATTGGCATTTTGGTTTCAGAATACATGCTTGGCATTTCTAATATGGCATTATCATATACATCATGAGGCCATGCATGTTTTACAGAGAAGTCTAAGATAGGTGACAGGTTTCCAAAATGCCGTAGTAATATTGTGCAAGGCTATATTTACCACAGAAAAGTTAAGACAAGGTAACTTTAAGAAGTTTTTGTGTCACTGTTACGGGGAAGCGGGATGAACACTTATAGTTCAGAGTGGCAGCCCCAGGAGAGGGGCAAGGCTGACGGGATTAGTCAGAAGGTTTGCCACAATATTCCTCCTCCAAGTTATATAATATATTACACTACAATCTCGGGCCGCCTTATCTCTTGAGCTCGACAAGGTAACGATGGAATAAGGTTAATAATGAGCCCCACTGTGGTGAGAGCCGGCCGGAAGAGAGCCCATGGGATATTATCAGTTCAGAAAGCCCTGCAGGCGCATTGCCAAACCAAACAGTGTACACAAGACAGGGGGACCGAAGGGAAATTATTATACCAGTAGGCTTAAGCAAGCATGATCATGCATTTAATATATGTCTTTAAGCACCATTTCATCCATTACTTTACTTACTGAGCTGTAGCTCATTAAAGTCTGGTGTTGCAGGTAATGATTGAGGTGATTAGATGAGCTTGTGTGCTGGAGTAGAGGCCCAACCTTGGTATTGTACATATGGATATTTTGACCACATGTGGAGGCCTAGTTTGTGTATTTTGGAATGCTTTGTAGTCTCTCAGCAGAGTTATTTTTAGTTTGATTTCTCGATACTTATTTACAACTTTTTATTTTGTAATATACGTATGTACTGATCCACGTTATGTTTGTAAATAATGCTATCTATCCATAGAGTTCTAAAGAAAACAAAAAGTTCAAATTAACCCGTATTTTTGGAAAAACGAATATACGATTATTTTCTACAAGTAATGGCTCTTCAAAAGAGAGAATTAATAATTTCTACTAGTATTATGTGGATAAGTAGGGCGTTACAACAGGCATATATATATAGGCTCAAAATTGATGCCTTCAGCCGGCTATCACAAGACTTAGTCATTAAGTCTAGTTGCATGAGGTATCATGCAAGGATTAAGTGACTTCTTTAAAACTTGACACTCGTCAAATTCAGCAGCATGAGATGGCAAGGTTTGAGCTAGGTGGCACTCTTTTGTTCTTCCTCCAATCTAAAGCTGACATATGGCACTTATAATGAGGTGTCCCCATCAGAATTTGACATTTGTCTTGGAGTGTCAAAATTTTCTATTGTCCAGTGTAATTTTGACACGTCACATTTTCTTACTTGACCCCACATTATACAATTATCGCATTATTTGTGACTTAATATTTTAGTTAATGACTAATTATAAAAATTTTATCACACCCCAAAACAGAAAGTTTAGTTCTCAGAAAAAAAAAAAACACACACACACACAATTAGTTTCCAAAAACAAAAAAAAAAAAAAAAAAAAAAAAAAAACCCTTAAAAAAAAAAGGTTTCTTTAAGGGGTTTCCCCCTCTTTAAAAAAAAAAAAAAAAAAAAAAAAAAAAAAAAAAACCCCAACGCAAACTTTTGGTTCACCAAAACGAACAAAAAAGAACTTAAAAGAAAAATGTAATATCAATAGCATGAAGAAAAGAAAACATTAATAATCAGAAAATTGAGATTACAAAATCTATCTAAACCTTTCTTAATAAAGATTTTAAAAAAACAACACGAACTAATGAGAAATTTAATTGTCATTTTCTTTTAAACACAAAATAATAACATATAAAAACCAATAATATCGAAATTGGAAATCTTACCTCATTACAATCTAAATCGTTAGGAAGATCAAAATCTTCTGTAATCACAGTTCATTCATCTATTTTTATGAAAATTGAATTGCATAAAATCTTATTTTGCTTTTTTTTTTTTCCAAATTTTGGGCAAACGTAATTGTATTTTGGAGAGTGGGCTAAGAGACAAATACTTTAATTGTTTAATGCTATACGAAGATATTCATGTCAATTCATATGCGTATATTTTTATAAATAATTAATTACTTAAAAGTGAGGTGGGCAGATAAAAAAAAAGTAGCAGGCCACCTTTTGGCCGTTTAAGAAATGGAAAAAAAGAAAACCATTAAAGACCGGAAAAAAAAGAAGATTGATATGAAAAGAAAATCCATCCAACCGTTCCATTAATACAGGTGACACTATTACAGCATCCAAATCTGTGGTATTTGCTGTACATGATTGACTCCTTTCCCATTTTTTTTTTTTTTTTTTTGAGTTCATAGTTTTCCCACCAATAGGTCCATGCTGAAAATGCACAAAATATTATTAGTATAGGTTAACCTAACTAAATTTTTTCCCAATTTGGTCGCATCTGAAGAGAAAAGAAAAATGAAGTAAAACATGCAAAATTTACAACATCTAATCCAAGGGGTCATCTTCAAAAATGGATAGGGTAATTTGTCTCTTACGCTGCGAGCACGGTTTCCCCTTGTGAACCTGTCAGGTTAGAAATATTGACATCTTGTTAAAAAGTTCTTGAAGTGCAAAACCTTGAGCAAAATAAGCAAGAGTCTAGATTTCAGGTATTACATTTCTCAAAGATCTCCTTTGCCAACTGCAAAATGGATTCCGAGTCCTCGGCCATCTCGGAAATCCTCTCTGCCTCCTTCACTGCTTCAGCTGCCACAAAAGATCTGTTTTCTGCTTCAGCTATCTTGTAAGCGGCAGCTACTGCTGCTTCATCTACTACATCAGTACTGGGGAACCTATAAACAGCAGTCTGTAACGGGCGAGGTTGGCTTTCTTGTTTTGGGGCAGGTGTCTTTGTCCCAAATGAGGCATCTGCGTCACTTTTCATCTTGTAGCAATTTTGGATCTGCAATTTTTTCCCAAAAAATTTTAAAAAAAGAGGTAGTAACTTGACTTAACTATGATCACCGAAGTGTTTAAACACTACATAATACATATTTGTTATGCTATAACAGAACCAAACATAGATCCACTTCCTTTATCCATTGGTCTCTGGATAGGAGGCATCTTAAAATTTCTTTCAAGTTTAAGTGCATCAGGTAAACCAATCCTCATTGAAGCATTATGGTCTTTATGGAGCGTTTCCGTCAAGGAGTTTAAAGAATTTCCACTTTCACAAATTGTTAGGGATGGGGTGCTTTGTGTCAGTCCTAATTTCTTTGTTTGTCAGGACATCCTGTCCTCAAACTTTGTTCTGTATTTATTCTATCAGTCTGACGTTGGAATAAGATCACTGGTTTCTTATCAAAAAAGAAACGGATAGGTACACCATACTTTTCCAGAAAACCATTATGAGGTAACGTAACAACAGAGGTCAAATGAATAAACAAAGCCTAAAGCCCGGCATTGAAGCAAATAAACATCTTGACCATGCAGCAGACTATTTTTATGATACAATTATAAAAAAGAATCCAGCAGTGGTAAAGAAAAGCAACTTTAATGTCTAAATTATACAGCAACATGTGAAGTGCGTACAAAATATAAAACATAAGTTTTACGTCACATTTACTAATCTGTAACGGGAATAAGTGAAAATTGCATAGAGGAGTAAGAAACAATGCGAGGGAAAGAGGAAGCCTTTCCCACTCCCTTTCTTCTCCATTACGGTTTAGTAAACATGCCCTAAAACTAAATATATCAATCGATCCAGAAGATAATTTTAGCAAAATTTAGAAACCAAAAGGGAAGAAGAAAAAGATAACAGAAGCAAATAACCTTTTCGATTTTGTCTTGCGCAACCAGCCTTCTCAACCTTGTACTTAATACCCGCCTAAAATTTTGGGGAACCTCATGTCTTTGCTGCAAAATTATTTAGGAAACAAAACTGTAACACTTTATTTGAGAGAATATGCGTGTAGAGTAATATCGGTCGAAATGCTAAAAAAGCTAGAGAGTAACACATACCACGGATGATAAAGTCGCAATAAGTCTGATAATATCATGAAACAAATTACAACCAACTATTATCTCATACTTTCTAGTGTTCATTGAAAGAAGCTTATTGTCACTACCCATATAAATGCATAATTTATTTTGAGTACACAAAATCAAGCTGTCTCGTATAGCTGAAGAAAGAAAAGTTCATTGGTCCACGAACAGCAATAATTTCAAAAGAACCAATAACTCAAAGTATAGTCAGAGGGCCCCAGGAATTGGACATCTGATGTGCTAGAAAATGCAAATGTTAGTTAAAAACTTGAAATTAGATAAATGAAAAGTGAGTCCATAGCAAGTTGTCTTCTATTCAAGTACTAGTTGAGGAACCTAACTAACCAAAGGAAAAAAAGTTCAAAAGTTGAAGATCCTTTGATATGATTATTTTGGGTTTAAGACTCTGATAGCTTCCTGGGCCTTAATCAGCTGAGAATTCATAGCAAGTTATTTCCGGAACTGGTGTAAAATCTTGTGTTTCGTTTTGTGCATAATTTACTAACCTGGGGCTTACATGTATTTTAACTTGCTACTCTTTTCTTTGAATCAGTAGAACTATAGTAAACATTTCTTCATTTTTGCCCTTGGAAATCAATTATAAATCAATTTCTGGAAAAATTGTTGAGAAATTTTTAAGCATACCTCAATAAAGCTTAAAATTGCACTAGTGTCTGATCCGTTTGGTTCTTTCAGTGTAGAAAGTGCTTCGAAAATGACTGTATTGTACCTGTATTATAAATAAACATTGTATGCAAAGAAAATATCAATGAGCACAAAAAAAGAGGAAGCATTAGGGAGAATGTAGCTATTTGTATGATGGTAAAGCATAAAATAGAGGTTAACCACCGTAGGGAAATAGAAAGAAACACCTCTATTCAATGACTATTCTAGGAGCTCCATGTTTATTAGTTGCAAATAAAATCAAGAGCTAGTACTTATTACTTCTAAAGTTCACATCTAAAAGCATCAATTCAACTTCAGTAAAGAAGTGCTTGAATTTATGAGAAAACAGCAGTCAATATAGCATGGAAACCCAGCTGGAAATAAAAACATCATCACAACACATGATTCGTACGGAAATGCTTGAATCAATGAGAAAACAGCAATAAAATATCGCATAGAGACCCAGCTGGAAATAAAAACATCCTCATAATATATGATTCTGAAGAGAGGTTATAAGAACTCATAGAATGCAAAGCAAAAGTACAATCCTCTAACACATGTAAGTAAGATGTTAGTCTAGATATTATCACACAAACAGATATCTGTTTCCTACTACTATAGCTGCAAAGTTTAGAAATCTAAACACTATGCTTTATGTCGGTTAAACTTTTCACTGGGTTCTCTTGGAAAGTACGCCATCATGTGCTCAAAAGGTAAGAGAAGGACGATATAGCTAACATGTTAGATCAAGGATCAGAGCCTTATTCTAAGTTTACAGATCTAGTTCATAAGCACTTCTCACTATCAGAAAACCAGCTTTGGCTTCACATACATCAAATGCCATCTCCCTTTCTCTAACAGTTTAGCTAGCATCAAACCATATATTAGTGCCAATTTATCCTATTCCATATCACATTAACTATGATTTCCCACTCGTCATGCCTCACCTTCAGATATTCTGCAAAATTCCAATGAATCAGCAGAAATGCAAACATATGCAGTAACCATAACGCATGAATGAATAACCTGCATAATGTTTCTGTTACGAAATGTAAGAAAGAACAGCATACTTATCAGGGGTAAGGACGACTAACTGTGAAGAATTTTTTCCATCCGGTACGGCTTTGGTAGAATCATCCGAGTTTGGTGCCACCGCCGCATCACGCACGACTGGAACTGCAACGGCAGTCTGTGCAGTTGACACTTGAGTAGCAGGAGCATCTGAATTGGTTTTCGCTTTTACAGTTCTTGACTTCTCCCTATGACCTTGGCCATTGGCACTACAACTCATATTCCGCCATTTGTCCTGTACACCCAGAAAACATCTCAAAACACGATACCAAGTATTGAAACGAGATACTCACAACCCAGTTCATAAAAAAACACAGAAAATTGCTGTAATTTGGTTGCAATTTCACATCATTTCAACAAACTCGTAAACACCCAGAATTAAAAAAGCACCAAAATTGATGAAGGGAAACCACACTAGCAACTCAAACTTCAATTTTGTTTGCTTTGTTTTGTTCTCGGGTTTCTTTGAAATGAACAGTAACATATATACATATATATATATATATATATAT
Source organism: Trema orientale (assembly GCA_002914845.1). Lineage (NCBI taxonomy): Eukaryota > Viridiplantae > Streptophyta > Magnoliopsida > Rosales > Cannabaceae > Trema > Trema orientale. Next base: position 290,293 of record JXTC01000162.1, read on the forward strand.
ATATAAATAACAAAAGCTATCTACCCAAGTAAAGTTTGATTCAGTAAAATAAAACCCATAGGGCAAAACAAAGAGAAACGCAGAGTGAGAGTAAAAGAGGGACCTTGAGATCAATATTGGAACGATTGACAAGGTAGGGATTGAACTCGGGGTCTCTCTGGATATCTTTCCACTTTCCAGTCCCATGCTTTTCGACTCCCGCTCTTAAAGCTTCTTCTTCCTCTGACGTCCATTTCTGCTTCGGATTCCCCATCTCTCTCTCTCTCTCTCTCTTCTTTCTCTCTCTAGATGAGTAATGGTACTAGTACCATCTCAGCAGTGGAGTTGAGCTTTCCCTTCTTTTTATTACCAGTCCCGAGCTTCAGGGGGAGAAACGAGGGTTGCGTAGCTTTAGCTTTTGTTTTGTTCGATTGGGCACTCCTCAACCGCATCGACTTGGACGGCCCCCGCTTCGCAGAAACGACACCGTTTGTTCCCCCGTAAATCTAAATTCTAACCTTATTAAAACGATGTCGTTTTTTCTTTTCCGTTTTCTCTCGACTCTTGCGCGGTTTGTTCCCCCGTAATCTAACCTTTTTAAAACGCTGTCGTTTCTCTTTTTCTTTTTGTCTTGTGCGTGGTTTTACGCGCTGGCTCTTTTTACCGTCTTATTGCGAAGGCTGTAACTGTAGAAACCTCAGCCGTGAAGTGGCTATAACCTGGGACCCACAGAAGTGTAAAAAGACAGGACACAAGCACAATTGTCTGTTGAGATTCCTACCGTCCCTAAGATTTTTTTTTTAAATTTATTTTTCCGTCTTCTTTTTTTTTTTTTTTGGAAAAAAAAAAATACCATTTTTACGTTCTCTTGTAGCAATGCAAGATGTGTGCGGTCAGTGTGCCCCTTGACAAATCGGATTAAGGTTATATATGTTGTCGAATTTTTTATCTGTTTTATCAATTAGTTACATTCTGTGTTAAACTTGCAACCAAATAAATTAAATACCAAAGACACAATTTTTTCTTTTTGAAAATCGTTTACAATTTTTCTTTTTAAAATATATATGTTTGTTTGGTTCTAAAATAAAGGATGTAGTTTGACCATTTGTCTAATAGTTTCTAATTGAGAATTGTAAACCATTTTTCATAACTTCATATTTGACCAAAGATGAATTGAGACAAGATATAATTTTACTGTAATACATTTTACATCTATTAAAAATAGTGTCAAAATTTTTTTATGTATATTTTTTTGAATTCCTGCTTACTTCTAACTTTTCCCTTTAAAAAAATTATTTCTCTAGCATTTAAAATTATACATATATGTATAAATGGTCGTTCGTCTTCTTCAGTTCTCCACAAAAGAAACGAGGCTTTATTTTAGTTGGGAAGGAAGCTGCTGGAGTATGGTGGCATGCATGGGGACCCGCCTAGTTGTCGATAAGGCTAGCTTTTTCCAAGTCTACACCCAATGGAAAGTCTCCACGTGGCATATTGTGGATGACTTGTTTTGACAACTCAGCAAATTAAATTACACCATATAACTCTCCCTTCCTTCCCTATCGTCTACTCTCGCTCCCGTGTTATCCACAAAAAAAATAAACTCCCCAAAAACTCCCAACAGCCCGCCATTAAGGAAAAAAACAGAGCCCAAAGAAAAAAAAAAAAAAAAAACAAAACAGAGATAGGGAGAGACTGTTGTATCTTTCATTAACTTAGTCAAGTTTTTATTTTTATAATAATATTTGTGTATGTATAAATATAAATGTCAGGGTCTTGAAGAAGAAAAGAGTTTGGTAGTATAAGAGAATATGTTAGTAATGGAGAGTGTAGGACTTGGAGCTGGGAACCTTGGGGCGGTGACGGTGTCGTTTTGGGCTGGTTCGAGGTCGAGGAGAGGAGGGTCAGTGCGGAAACCAGCTCCGTTTAATGGGTATGGTTTGTATAGGCGTAGTTGTAGTCTGCGAGTGATGGCCAATGCGGGGAGTGAGAGCTGTGTGGCTGTGAAACAAGGCTTTGCAGACGAAGAGGATTACATAAAAGGAGGTGGGTCGGAGCTGGTTTTCGTCCAAATGCAACAGAACAAGTCCATGGACAAACAATCTAAGCTCTCTGACAAGGTTTAGAAGTTAAAAAAAACTCTCTCTCTTAGTGCTCTGTATTGTGACGATGAAATTGGTTTTCTTGTAGTTTAGATACATTTGGTAACTTATAAAGATGATGACTTTACACACACACACACACATATATATATCTATATAAATATAAATATGTGTATATGATTCTATTATATATATATGTTTACTGTTTAGATTCTTTTGGGTCATGGGGGAGATAAACAAATTGTGGGAATGTCTGTGGTGTTTGAGCTTTGTTTCATTCTGAATCCAATTTTTAATATTGGCATTTTCTCTGGGGATCTTTTTATTTTATTTTAGCATTAATTTTAAATTTTTGGCTGAATTTTTTTTTTTGATTTTTCCCACTGTTTGCAGCTGCCGGCAATTTCAATTGGTGATAAGGTACTGGATTTGGTGGTGATAGGATGTGGTCCGGCGGGTCTTGCTCTAGCCGCAGAGTCAGCTAAGTTAGGATTAGATGTTGGACTTATTGGACCGGATCTCCCTTTTACAAACAATTATGGAGTTTGGGAAGATGAATTCAAAGGTACCCAGAATTTTTTATTTTTTATTTCTTGAAAAAAAATGCCCCATTATGTATTATTTTTGACAAAAGCAATTATAATAATTGAGGGTGTCTTTTATTTCTTTAAAGACTTTTAAGGATCACCTCTATCTCCCAACCACCATTTACTGTGACAAAATTGCCTTGTTGTATTGCTGCTTTTCTAGACAACATATTAGACTCAAGACAAGCTGCTCAAATACTATATTTTCTTATTGATTCTCTTGCCAGTGTGGTTTTTATATTCTGAAAAAATAATGATTTTGCTGAAGTGAACTCTCTCTTAGTAGGGAAGCTTTTACTTGACGTTGGAAACTTGATATCCTAAACTAACAAAAATCTATATACTATTTTCAGATCTCGGTCTTGCAGGGTGTATTGAGCATGTTTGGCCAGACACCATAGTTTATCTTGACAATGATGATCCAATTCTGATTGGTCGTGCTTATGGACGAGTTAGTAGACATTTGCTTCACGAGGAGCTGTTAAGGAGGTAAGATAAAGTCCGTAGAGTGAAATGCATTATGCATAGTCACGTACTAATCTTAGCTTCAGAGTGAAAAAATGTGGAAATGCTATCTTATAGATTTATAATACATATTAATTTTCCCTAGGTGTGTCGAGTCAGGTGTTTCATATCTTAATTTAAGAGTGGAAAGCATTGTTGAAGCTTCCGATGGTCATAATCTTGTCGCCTGTGAACAAGATATAGTTGTGCCCTGCAGGTAATTCTTTTCTTTTCTTCGTCGTCATCGTCAGTTCCTTCATTTTGGGGGAAGTTATAGGCTGTGGCATAAATGGAGAATTTAGAGTTCAATATATACATTTATTATTGTCCTCTTTCCAATTCTAACATGGTATTATAGGCTTGCTACTGTTGCATCAGGAGCTGCTTCGGGGAAACTATTGCAGTATGAGGTGGGTGGTCCAAAGGTTTCGGTCCAAACGGCTTATGGTGTGGAGGTTGAGGTAGGAATATTTGTTAAATAATGTTATAGTGTTTACTAGAATGTTTCTTGTAATGTGTTTAAGTCTATCCACGCAATTCATCATATCATAACTAATAACTCGATCACTTCCCTCTCTCCTTCAAAATAAATTTTCAGGTTGAAAACAATCCGTATGATCCCAGCTTGATGGTTTTCATGGACTATAGGGACTACATGAAGCAAAAAGTTCCATGCTTAGAAGAAGAATACCCGACATTTCTTTACGCCATGCCCATGTCTCCAACACGAGTCTTCTTTGAGGTTCCTCAACTTGACATCATTAGTATTTCTGTGTTATGTAATTTCATGATAATCATTTGAAAGACATATAGAAGAATATTTTTTCCCCCCTTTTCAGGAAACTTGTTTGGCTTCCAAAGACGCCATGCCTTTTGATTTGCTAAAGAAAAAACTCTTATCAAGGTTGAAAACAATGGGAATCCAAATTCTGAAGACTTACGAAGAGGTGCCATATCTTTTTGACCAAGCTATGATGTTTATCCTTTGTTCTTTCTTCTTTATTTAAAATTAAAATTGCATTGAACAACATTGTTTCATCCAGGAATGGTCTTATATTCCAGTCGGCGGATCCTTACCCAATACAGAGCAGAAAAACCTTGCATTTGGTGCGGCTGCCAGCATGGTACATCCGGCAACAGGTAACAAACTTTGAATTATTATTAGAGCTTTCAATTATTTGGAAAAAAAAAAAAAAACATAGTTCAATCTGAATACCTCCTCAATGTTTCTATTGCTTCATAAACAGGCTATTCAGTTGTGAGATCTTTGTCCGAAGCTCCAAAATATGCTTCTGTAATAGCCAATATCTTGAAGGAAGGCCATTCTGAGGGCCTTCTAAGTCACAAAAGAAGTAATGAGAATATCTCCATGCAGGGTAATTAAGCCTAGACTCTTTACTGGTTGCATTTTCTCTGCGGCTATACTTTGGAATTTTCTCATTAGTACCTTTTGTTTTTTCAGCTTGGAATACTCTTTGGCCACAAGAAAGGAAACGCCAAAGGGCCTTCTTCTTATTTGGGTTAGCGCTCATTTTGCAGCTGGATATTGAAGGCATAAGGACATTCTTCCACACTTTCTTCAGATTACCTAACTGGTATGATCAAAATGCTTGCTTTTTACTCACTTATTTGATCATATAAATGCAAGCCTGTAAAAGGGCTCTCTTAAAACAGAACATATAATTCAAAACTAACTGCGTAAACTTGAAATTTGCTTGCTTTTCAAATGGGATATGGATTCAAAATAGCAACTGATTAATTCCTCCCCCCCAAACTTTTTCAGGATGTGGCAAGGTTTCCTTGGCTCTACTCTCTCCTCAGCTGACCTTGCAGTGTTTGCATTTTACATGTTTGTAATAGCACCAAATAACTTGAGAATGGGACTTATCAGGCATCTACTTTCTGATCCAACAGGAGCAACCATGATAAGAACTTATCTCACCATATAACTTGTAATCCTCAGTAGACTATAGTACTAGCCCAGTTGTCACTTTTGAGAGTTACTGGGTATTTGTGTAGATATATATACATACAAGTCCATTTTGTGGCCTAAACAATGATGTTTCTTGAGTTCTGTTTTTTCCCCACTACCAGCAAGATTAGCCGTGCATAAATCTCTCCCTATAGTACTTTGTTTTGATCATAGCCATTGCAAACTCAGCAATCGACGGAGAATTACAGAAGCCTTTCCCTCTCTCAATTCATTCTACACAAAGGCAAGTCAAAACTGTAATTTAAGTTTCGTCAATACTTAACCACTATTTTTTCCATCAACACACCCATTACTTTGTCTGTAGACCATTCAAAGATGACAAACTCATGTCGCCATCCAAACAGAGCGTGTGTTGAAAAGTTGCTTGTTGGCGGCCCCGCTCAACAAAACAACAAGAAAACTCGAAAATATATTATATCTCGAACTACTATACCAACGAGTTATAAAACTGTATTTGGTATCCTTGAGACGTTGACTTAGAACAGCACATACAATTAAGTCAAGTTGGAAAACTTCAGGAATGGTGGCCACGTTAATTCTCGTTGTAATTCTTGTATTTTTTCCATTTTTTATGCTCTCTCTTCAATGCATTGTATATTCAATCCAACTAGTTGTCCAAGAGCAATTTTAGGCCTTTAGCTCCTTGTTATCTGTTGGCTGCAGAATTGAGCAGACCCTTTTTCTTCATTATTCAAAAGTAATTAAAAAAACTTATCCAAGATGGATCCTGGGATTCTTGGTAATTCCGCGATCGTCGTAATTTCAGGCATATACAACTCCATTATAAAGAAGGTAAGCTATACCATCGATCTAGAAAAGAGGATTCATAGTCTCGCAACTGAACTAAACGAGCTGAAGGAGGAAAGGAATGATGTGAAGACACAAGTTGAGAAAGCTGAGGCGGAGGGTTCAAGTATCAGAAGCCATGTCAAAGGGTGGCTGCAGAGAGTTGAGGCTGCAGAAAATAAAGCAAGTGTGATTATGGAAGAATTTGTAAGAAGACAACCCTCTAAATGCTTCATCTTAAATTGTGGTTCGATGTACAAAAAGGGTAAGAGAGTTCAGAAGGTGCTTGAAGAAATAAGAGAACTAAAAAGCAAACGGAGTTTTGATGATGGGAATATTGTACTGGTCAATGGGTTGCCTTCTGCATCTGTTGAAGAGATTCCTAGTAGACCAACCGTTGGGCTTGATGTAGTATTGGAAGAAGTTTATAAGCATCTTGAAGAAGATGAAGTTGGAGTTATTGGAGTTTATGGAATGGGTGGTGTTGGAAAGACTACTCTTTTGAAGCATATAAACAATGGCTTTCTTACCAAAACTCACGATTTCGATGTGGTGATATGGGTCACTGTGTCCAAAGATTTTGTAGCTGATAAAATCCAACAGGCTATTGAGGAAAGGCTGGGGTTGTCTTCAGAGGGAAATGATTCAAATGAAGCTCAAATGAGACGAGCTTCTAAGATACACAGGGTACTTAGAGGGAAAAAGTTCTTGCTATTTCTGGATGATGTTTGGGAAGAAGTCAAACTTGAGGAGATTGGAATTCCCTTTCCAGACCAGCAAAACAAGTGCAAAGTGATATTCACCACCCGATCCAAGGATGTCTGCACTGACATGGCTGCGAATCAGATACTGAAAGTAGAGTTCTTGGACCAAAAAGATTCATGGCTACTCTTTGGCAGTAAGGTTGGAGGAAGAGAACTTATAGAGTCCGAGTCCATTCTACCTCATGCTCGGACCATTGTGAAAAAATGTGGAGGTCTGCCACTTGCTTTGATCACTATCGGAAGGGCCATGGCTAATAAAGAGACAGAAGCAGAATGGAAGAATGCAATAGAAGTGCTCAATGAATCTGCATCGGAACTTCGAGGTATGGAAGACGTGTTCTCACTCTTAAAATTCAGCTATGACAATTTGGAGAATGATACATTAAAATCTTGTTTTTTGTACTGTTCTCTATTTCCTGAGGACTTCTCTATAGAGAATGAGCAGCTTGTAGAGTATTGGATTGGGGAGGGGTTTCTAGGCAGCCATGATGGAAGCAGTGTTCATTACAAAGGACATGCTGTGATTGGATCTCTGAAAGTTGCCTGCTTATTGGAAACAGGAGAAGAGAAAACCCAAGTGAAAATGCATGATGTCGTCCGAAGTTTTGCCCTTTGGATAGCATCTGATTATGGGTTGAAGAAGAAGAAGTTTCTAGTACAGCCGAGTCTGGGACTGACTGAAGCACCCAGAGTTGAAGACTGGAAGGAATCCCAGAGAATTTCTTTGTTAGATAATGGAATCACAATGCTATCACATAAACCCGAATGTCCCATTCTGTCGACCCTGCTGCTTCAATGGAACAGTGGTTTGAACAAAATATCAAATGGATTCTTCCAATTTATGCCTGCACTAAGAATCCTGGATTTATCATTCACAAGTCTCAGAGAAATCCCAACAAGCATCGGTGATCTAGTCGAGCTCCAGCACCTTGATTTGTCAGGTACCAAATTATCCACATTACCAAAAGAACTAGGAAATCTGTCTAAGCTAAAGCATTTGGATCTTCAACGCACTCATTCACTCAAAATTGTTTCACGCGAGGCCATATCTGGACTTCAACAACTGCGAGTCCTGAACTTGTACTATAGTTACAGCCAGTGGGAGATACCAAATTGCAACTCTGATGAGAATCAAGTAATTGGGCTTGCAGACTTAGAATGCTTGAGACAACTCGCCACACTTGGTATCAGCGTGACAGAGTTAGTCACCTTGGAAAGGCTTGCTGGTTTAAGCAGCTTGCTGCAATGCATTCAGTTTCTCTATATCAAAGAATGTGAGGGCTTACTCCAGTTGATATTACCATCATCAACTTCCAGCACGCTGAGAAGGCTTAGCATCAACAATTGTTCTAACTTGAAGTACCTGGACATTGGTCTTGGGATATCAGGAAAGAAAAACCAGCTAAAGAGCTTGGAGGTACTAGCTTTGCATGGACTTCCCAACTTGACTACAGTGTGGAAGAATCCCGTGACTCGTGAATGTCTTCAAAATCTTCGGTATGTAAACATTTGGTATTGTCATAACTTGAAGAATGTTTCATGGGTCTTGAATCTTCCCAAACTAGAGGTGATCTATCTGTTTTATTGCAAAGAAATGGAAGAAGTTGTTAGTGGGAATGAAAGAGAAGTAGAAGCATTTCCAAGCCTTAGAACATTATCTATCCGAGATCTCCCAAAACTAAGGAGTATTTGCCATTTGGCACAATCTTTTCCTTCCTTGGAGAGAATTGCTGTTATTGATTGTCCAGAGCTGAAAAGGCTACCAATCAAAGCACATAATAACACCTCTAATTTTCCAACACTCTATGGTTCCAGGGAATGGTGGGATGGATTAGAATGGGATGGAGCAACCATCAGGTCTGCTTTACTTCCTCACTTCATTGCAATTGCTTGATGAAGAGAATACCTTTTAATAGTGTTTATATGCATTGCACAATGCATGATTACTCTTGTGACTAATCATTTTTTTTTTTTTGGGGTTTGGGGTGGGGGTGGTGTGTGAGGGGGAACATCTGAGAGAAGATGTGCTCTTGGTTTTTCCCTTTTTTTTTTTTCATCATTTCTGGGAAATAATGTGTCTCTTGGTGTTGCATATATCTTAATTACCGAAGTTGAAATTCATGCCATTCCGTAATTAAGATATATCCTACAAGAAGTGTTACTTAGGAGCATTAGCCAATTGGCAGTGTCTTTTCCTAGGAAAGAGTTGCTACTGTGATTGATTGTCCAAGGCTGAGAAAAGTACCAATCAGAGCACACAATAACAACTCCAATTGCCAACTCTGAATGGCTCCAAAATGAATGGTGGAATGGAAAGCATATGACTTGAAGGAAAGCATATGTTTATCAGTGTATCTTATGTGTAGGTACAGTTATAGTACAGCCGTTAGTCTTATCATTAAACTAGCTTGATTATTAGTACGCTATTCTTATCATTGTAGATAAGAAAGATGAGCTCATATACTTAAGCAGCTACCAATGTACCAATCAAGTAGACACATATTGGCATAGGAAGTTTTACTACATCATTCTTAGATTCAATACTGAGACAAACAAATGGAAGATTTTCAGCATGTAATAGGACCAAAGGAAATATGAATCCGTAGAAAACTTGTCTCCATTTTTGTCATGTCCATCTATGCTTTCCTCTTCTCATCATTGATTAATAGTAGAATCTCTCTCTTCAAATGTGTCTAAATCTTAATTATTGGTACATTAACATTAGTCTTATCATTTCCATTTCAGCTTTCAATTCAAACGCAGAGAATATTCTAGTGCATGTATGTATTGCACAATGCAAGATGTTATTAATGGCACTTCTTTTCCCCTTTCTCTGTCAGACTTGAACTCTGGACCTTAGTAATGAAGCAGTACTTGACTTTTTATTAATGAAAATTTCGTAGTTCACACAAAAAGAAACAATAGTCGTTCTTTGAATTCAGTATGATGTGGTGGTTGGATTCAAATCTCTATACTTCTTCTATTCTAGGACTCCGCTATAGCTTCAACTGTGTTGCAAATTCAGCAGTGTGTTATGAAAACATGCACATTAACTGCAGTCTGCATATGCGTAAAAACGACAATAATCAATAATTTATGGAAATGACAAAGAAAACATATGCAAACAACATCGAAAATACATTTTTTCATCTAAAAAGACATTAGGGCATGTTTGCTAATCTGTAATGAAGAGGAAAAAGAAATGAAAAAGGAAAGACTTTTCTTTTCATGTGTTTATATACGAATCAGTTACACATGAAAGAGATAATCTTCCTCATTCATTATTTTTTATTCCCCTTTATTTTTTTTTCCTGCATTCCCTATACCGATTAGTAAACATGGCCTATATATTATTGGTCTAATTTGCACTATAGGGGCTCATAAAATGGGAGATGAAGAATATATAATGCATATAAATAGATAAATAATTTTGCACTCTGACTATTAGGTGGAAAGATGGAGAATATAGAAAAATATTTAATTACAAAATAATAATATTATTAATTTGTACCCTTATGAATGCATATCAAATTTATCCCTGTAGCACTCCTACTAACTTGTTTTATTGAAGTCTTTAGGCTATATTTGGTAGGAAGGAAAGAAAAAGGGAAGGAAAGAAGAAGTATGTAAATATGAGTGATGAAAAGGTAAAATTCTCTTCCTCTATATTATTTTAAATTTTGTGAGGTAGGAGATGATCTTACATGTATTCTATTTTCTATGAAGGGTGTGAAACAGAAAATTTAGTCTCGAGTACTCCGAATACAAAATGTCCACTTTTTATTTTTTTAGACTAAGCCATTGGACTCTTGGATGTGCATACGAGGAGAATACGTGATTGAAAATACCAATCCAGGTTTGATAAGCTAAATTTCAAGGTCAAATGCAAATAATGTCACGTGAAAGATAGTTATTTATAAGGGGATAAAAAAAGAGATATGAGTAATGTACCGCAATTCTAAAATTAGTTTTGATTTTTTTAGAAAAAATAGTTTGGATCTCATGGATATATGAAAGGGAAAAAAAAAAAAAAATCCTTAGTTTAGTTTTTTCAGTAATTGTATCTTGATCTAAAAATTAAGAAAGTATGATCACTTAAAATTTGATGACTGAAAATAAAGGCCAATAAACTAAATTTTAATTAATTGAAAATTTGTTTCCTTTAATCAATGTCAAAATGACAACAATATTCTTTAGACCAAAAGTATTTACATTTTCACTCTTAAATTGAAAAAATAAGATAATTTACATTATCAAATTTGGTTATTAAGTTTCCGTTTAATATTAAAAATTTGCTATAACGTAACAATTAACATATTATCTTAAACGAAAAAGAATAACATAACTAAATTGTAAGAGTTTTATTGCTTTTTTTAAATATTTTTTTTTTAGTAAAGAAGAAAATGACATGTGACTTGGTGCTGAAACAGGTGTCTCTTGAATTTTACAGTGAAGGACACTAATATATACGGCTTATACAGGGCTGAAAATGAGAGAATTTCGAATACCCAACGGCCACATTTCCTCCTTCATTTCAATTCCCTTCTTTTTCCAGAGTAGAGTAGAACCCAACCGACCCAATACCAACGGCTCTCTCCAGAACCATGCTCTCTCCACCTTAGGGTTTGGGCTCCATTTGAAATCGAATTTTGGGTATGCTACGTTTGAGGGCAATAGACCTGCAATTCTCGACTTTCTCTGCTTCCCAAGTCGATCGAGTTTTCGGTAACCTCAGTCCATTCCCATTTCGTCAAGAAGAGGGCTAGAATGGAGGGTCTGGGTCCGCACAAGATGGCTTCCTTCTTAATGGGTTCGGCTCAAAATTGGAGGAAGACAAAGGTTATAGGCCTCAAGAGGTTACCCAGTTGTTCTAGCGAGGAGGAAGAGAACAATGTTGATCATGATGATGATCTGGGTGGTAAACTTCTGAGTCCCATGAACCAAAGGTATGTGCGTATACTTTTATTCTCGTTGGGAACTCAAAATTTTGCAATATGTCCAAATTGCCGTATTTAGTTTGTTGTTATTTGTTGAAGATATTAGGGATAGGGTTTTGTACTTTGATATTTCAATGTCGGTCTTGATTAAGTAGATGGTGATTGATGTAAGTACCGATCTTATGGTTTATAAACGTAATGCTTCTTATCCAATTGACTTTTGATTCGTACTTTTGTTTTCCCTCTTTGGTTGTTTGCTCAAGAATCTCAAATTGTTTCTATATAGTCTAGTTTTAGTTTCTTTTTCGTGGTGATTTTATCTGCTAGGATTGTTATGTGTAAAATTAAATTCTCGTATGTAATTGGGAATTTGCAGAGGGGTCATGGCTGACAAGGAATTCTAGACCTGGGTTATGTTCTGTTATCTTGAATTGAAATTTCAGATTTAAGTAATGGTATTTAAGTTTGATGGTATCATCACTATATTCTTTAAATTTAATTGGGTGTATACTTCTTGATATATAACTGGTTTTGACATGTTATATTGGTAGCAATCATCAAATAATGTTGATGATCTTAAGTATCCAAATCTCACGAGTCCAGGTGCGGCATAGATTTGCATCGTCTATATTGCCCAGCTTGTGGTCCCTTGTCATTCTCCCTAGATCTGCATTAACAATGTTGTTTTCTTTGTTAGCCTTTTTCTTTTCTCATTCATATTTCATTTTCTTTAAATTTTTCTTTGTAGCCTTTTTCTTTTCTCATTCATATTTCGTTTTCTTCTAATCAGTGCTAAAGTAGTGTGATATACTACTTGTTTTGCTTTTGGTCTTGAAGAGGACCTCAGGAGTCAGGATTAGCTTCATGAATGTACTAATTGGACCGGGACCATACTAGATAATGTGATATATATGAATGATCATATTCTTAAGTTAGCTGCTGTTGGATTTATGTTTTATCATTTTAATATGAATTTGCTGCTAATGCCTAACCCTTTTATGGACATAATGTAATATTTCTAATTTGTTAAGTCAAATATAGGTCACTGGACAAAACCTTCCTTCATTTAGGTCTCAAAGTTTAATCCAAATCTTTTGTCAATTGACTTTATTGTCTGAGTCCAATAAAATTCAGCACCACATTAAAATTTTAAATTGAAATAAAGTTAACAGATTAATTAGCTAGTTTCAAGATTTTAAATTATGTGTCAGCAATTTATTGATGTACCAAATTATGTGCGTATACTTTTTCCTATCATGTTAGTGGTGCTTTTGGTGGTTCTACACGAAACGTTCTCCTTTGAACAATAATTGATGAAATGCATTAGCATCTTTACCAAAATCATGTTGTTTGCTTCTACAGGTTGATCATCTAATAAACCAGATCATTTATTCAAGCGGAGCATTATACTGATAAAGACCTGGTGGTACTAGGAGAGCTGTATACTGGGTGCTCACCATAGACTTATTTTAACTTATGCCTTGGAAACCTTGGTTCTTTATATATTTCGTGTCTTCAAAAATTCATTTTCTGGACCACTTGAGGTGACTCTCTCTCTCTCTCTCTCTCTCTCTCTCTCTCTCCTTTTTATTTAAAAAGAAGTTGACAATTTTGTTTCTTATCTCCGTAAATTCTTTTTCTTTGGTATGTTCAGGTTCTTTATCGTTTCCTTGAGTTTCTTAGCAAGTTTGACTGGGACAATTTTTGTGTTAGCCTTTGGAGTCTTGTGCCCATTAGTTTTCTCCCAGACGTAATAGGTACATATAACTCATGTGAAGATTCTTGTTGGTAACTCAAAATTTTGCAATATGTCCAAATTGCCATATTTAATATGTTGTTATTTGTTTAAAATATTAGGGATAGGGTTTTTAACTTTGATATCTCTGTGTCAGTGTTGATTAAATAGATGGTGATTGATGTAAGTACTGATCTTATGGTTTATAAACGAAATGCTTCTTATCTAATTGACTTTTGATTCATACTTTTTTCCCCTCTTTGGTGGTTTGTTCGTGAATACCAAATTGTTTCTATATAGTCTAGTTTTAGTTTCTTCTTCGTGGTGATTTTATCTGCTAGGATTGTTATATATGAAATTAAATTCTCGTATGTAATTAGGAATTCGCAGAGGGGTCGTGGCTGACAAGGAATTCTAGACCTGGGTTATGTTCTGTTATCTTGAATTGAAATTTCAGATTTAAATGGTATTTAAGTTTGATGGTATCATCACTATGTTCTTTAAATTTAATTGGGTGTATACTTCTTAATATATAACTAGTTTTGATATGTTATATCGGTAGTAATCATAAAAGAATATTGATGATCTTAAGTATCCGTTTCTTATTGTCATGTACACCTTTTAATCTCTCTTATTATGCATAATAGGATGGGAAAGAGGAAGAGTAAAATACACTTGAACCGGTTGATGTTGGGCATAAAAACTTTTCAATTCTGCTGATATTTAAGGAGAAGGTAAGTTACATTCTTCTTATGATCTCATTGTCATTCCAATTAAGGAGATAGGGATTAATGCCAACCTTTTATCTTTCTGGCAAACATTAGTAGCATACAAACGCTTCTGTTAATATGGCACCATTCAATAAATGTGCACTTATTTTAGTATATTGTTTTAATATATACATACCCTGTTTCAAATGTTTTTATTTTATAAAATTTTAGAATCTTTAAATTGTTTGAATTGACTTTATAGCTGATTGTATGGTTACATGACTTCTTTGATTTTCTTAAGGTTTATTTGATCATTTGACTTTTAAATTTTATGGATTAACTGTGATTCGAGAATGAGGATAAAAATGTCTTCACCTAGAGCGTATTTAGATTTTAAAGCACGTATATAGCCAGTGAACTCCATGCCCACATGCATTTTTACAAGAACACTCTCTCACGCCACTCAATGCTCTCTTTCATGCCGAACCTGTCTCGGATCCTCAATGACCAATTGTTGGGACTCTGTTAGTTTTCCCTCTCTCTCTCTCTCTTTCTATATTATATATATTTGAGTGTAATCTTTTTTGTTATTTGGATGTTTACCTATCATGAATTTTGATTGTATTTGAAATTTGAATGAGTTTCACTGTTTTTTCGACCTTAACATTTCTATCTTGGTCCAGTATTTTTTATATTTTTTATTTATTTTTATTTTATTTTAATTTATTTTTCAGTTGAGCCTTGTTGTGTCTATTCATGATCATTAGTCTTCTTGTCATATTGAATCTTATACTATACATGAGCTAGAATATATTTCCATTAATATTGAGACTTGTCATATTATTTTTCAACCCACAACCATCTGTTTGACCTTATCCTAGCATTTGTTTAATGGTTGTAGCACATTGAAAATTTGTAAACTCTCTAATGACCACAAGTCAATTGAGACACACATTGAAAATTTGTAAACTCTCTAATGACCACAAGTCAATTTCATGTCTCAACTGCGGTTTCTAGGTCTGCAGAGTATTGGGCACCATAGGCAAGGAGGGCTACACGGTATAGTGTGTGAAAGCTAACCTTGAGTAATTTACTGGGATGTAGCTATCACTATGTCTTGGAAAATCTACCAGGGAAGAGGGCTACCACTTTATCTGTGTGAAAGTTGAGTGCGAGGTTATTTTGAAGAAAAAAAGTGTGAAGTAGCCAATTTAGAAAAAAAAAGAGGGAAAAAAAAAGAGAAGAAATGTATTGGGTATCATGGGCAAAGAAGGCTACCAGGTATTGTGTGTGAAAGCTAGTCTTGAGTAATTTACTGGGATGTAGCTATCACTATGTCTTGGAAAATCTACCAGGGAAGAGGGCTACCACTTTATCTGAGTGAAAGCTATTGCCTTTGGCTACTTCTGAGTGAGAATTTTTGAAAAGAAGAGAGTTTGAACAGTAGCCAGGAAAAGAATGAAAAGAAACGAAAGAAAAGAAATGAAAGAAAAGAAATGAAAGAAAAGAAAAGAAAAAAAAGAAACGAAAGAAAAGAAAAGAAAGAAAAGAAACGAAAGAAGAGAAAAGAAAGAAAAGAATTAGCTAAATTTAGCATCATATAAAGGCTCTGTTGCAAGAAACTGATAATTGTTTTGCACTTGCACACACAGTGCCTGAGAAAATTGTTAGTCCTATACCACTTCATGGAGATTATGATTCTCTGACAGGTTTGAATCTGAGATGACTTCAAATTAGATCATGTGCTTATACCATTACTCATATTCTTTGATAATTTGCATAGAAGTTCAGTGGTCACACATGCACTTATTAGTTTTATCTTAATTTTTACAAAATGTTTCTTGCTCACTATCAACTATTTGTTTCTATGCTTCCATTGTTTAATGATCATTAACATTCACAAATGTGTCTCTAAAAATTGATTTGATCATCTGCTTTTTATCTCTTTAGTCATTTTATTTTGTCAGGTCTTGTGTGTCTATCTTTTGTTATATTTTTTAGTAATACTTTCTTCCCTTCGCATGCTTTGTTTAGTCTCATTGTTTTCCATTCTCTCTTATTCTCAAGCCTTTTATTTTTTTTTAATTTTTTTTTGTCTCTACATGTTCAAATTTGCTATATTTGAGGGCAATAAAATTCACTGATCTCATCTTTCTCTGTTTCCCAAATCAATTTGAGTTTTAAGGAACCTTAATCAATTCTCGTTTCGTATCTGTGTTCGAAGAGGTAAGCGTGATCCTTACGTTCTCCATCTCTGGTTCATTTTCATCTTTTTTGGGTGGAAAAACCTGAATCAGTGAATCTTGATTGAGTTCGATTTTTATTTTTGCGTGAAATTTGTTGAAGAACAAGGGTTTGATCATTTTTTGCAATTCCTCCTTTTGTTGTTTTTAATTGATTGGTTTTTGTTTAAAGTTGGGGCTTTGTGGAGAGAGTTATAGATTTATTTTTTAAATCTAAATTTTCTACTCGAGTTTTGTTATTCTTTTTACTATTTTAGTTCTTATATTTGCTATTATGGTATACATTTGGGTAACGTTCGTGCCTGTGTTTGAAGGAACGAGTTGTTTAATCGATTATTTTGTTAACGTTACCAAAAAAATACTTTGCTGGGAAGGAGAAACAACTATTATGTATTTGTCTAAGATATTTTATTTTATTATTATTTTTTTGTTTTTGTGGAATTTAAGTGCTTAGAACCTGCTCTACTTAAAGTAATTGAATAGCAAGCTATGGGTTACGTATATGTAATCTTGTGTTATTGAAAGGTGTTTCTAAGATCAGCCGTCCCGAGGTAGAACTTAGAGGAGAAAAAAAAAAAAAAAGAAAAATAACTCATTGCTCTAAAAATTTTGTACTTTCGACTATTTTTGTGGAATTTCAGTGCTTAAAACTTGCATCACTTAAAGTAACTGTGTAGCTAGTCATGGGTTACATATCTGGAACTTTTTATTTTTTGGAGAAAATATGTTCGAAGTCCTTTCTTATTTTTGCTCAAATTATAGTTCATATAAGCCTCTTAACAATTCAAGTTTAGTAGATGATATTTTACTAATAACTTTTTTGCACTATAATGCGTTCAGTCTTATAATTGTTGGTAAAGAGAAAAATCTGTGATAGTTTTGTAGGTTAAAGTTTTGCCAAGTAAAATGAAAAAGAACATTCTTGTTTGCTATGTCTTGCGTAGGTATGGTGTTTTTTTTTAATTAAATTCTAGATGTGTGCTAGTAAATGATTGTAATAAAGGAGTACTGAATGTTAGGAACTCAAAATATAAATGAATTAATTATTCTGAAAAATGAGTCTTGCTAACAGTTTTCGTTTGACAGGAATTAGCTTCATAGGCACTAGTTGCTTTTGTCATTTGATCAAATTGAGACTAGTGGGCACAATCAAATACCAAAGAGACTTTCTCAATACTCTTCTTCTAAGTTGCTGTCGTGACAGTAATTACTATTAGAATTCTGTATTATGGATCGTAAAATTTCTTAGCTTTAGCACAATTGCTTGAGTTATATGGTTTATAATATATGATATTGTTATATATACTTTTTTGATCATTTTCTCAATTCTTAAACATTTAATTAAGTATCATCTTTTTTTACTGCAGATCATGAATTTCTTGATTTTACAGCCAAGAAACTCTAAACTAATGTGGAGGATAAGTCTTTTCTGATGTCCAAAAGAGATGCACTTGCTAACAAGATTAGTCTAGAAGGGAGTGTCTCTTGCAGTCTTGACATACAAGAGAAGGTAATTTACTATTTCTTATGATTTCATTATCAATTCCAACTAAGGAGACAGGGACTAATGTCAACCTTTTGTCTTTCTTGTTAGTATTAGGAAAAAAAGAAGAGAAAATAAAGAAAGGAATAAGCTGAATTAGAAAGGAATAAGCTGAATTCAGTATCACATAAAAGCTCTGTTGCAAAAAACTGGATAACTCTTTTGCACTTGCACACACAATGTGTGAAAAAATTAAAAATAGTTTTGATCATTATTTTTTTTTCTCTGTGGTCATTCTAGTCATTATATCTTGTCAGGTCTTGTGTTTATCTAGTTTTTCTTATATTTTATAGTAATACTTTCTTCCCATTGCACGCTTTGATTGTTGTCTTCGTTTTCCATTTTCTCATACTGTCTAGCCCTTTACTTTTCATTTTTGGTCTATGCATGTTCGAATCTACTACATTGAGGGCAAATGGACTTGCAAATTCATTGATCTCGTCTTCCTCTGCTTCCCAAATCAATAGAGTTTTAAGGAACGTCAATTGATTCCCATTTTATCTCTGTATTTGAAGAGGTATTGTAATCCGTGCGTTCTCAATCTTTGGTTTTTTTTTCATCTTTTTTGTGTCAGGAAGTTTGAATACAGTGAATCTTGATTCAGTTCTGTTTTTTTTCTTACAAGAATTCTGTTGAAAAACAAGTGTTTGATCCTTTTAGTATTTATCTTTTGGGTTTTTAGTTTATCCACTATTATGGTAATACTACTAAACATACTTGATGGGAAAGAGAAACAATTGTTGTTTATTTGTCTAGGATATTTTATTTTATTTGTCCTCAAATGTTTTCTTTATGTTTCTTTAATATTTGTTAATTCTTAAATTTTAGGGATTAATTGTAATTCAGGAATGTGTATATTAAGGCTATTAGGTGGATTATGTCTTCATTTGGAGCGGTAGCCGTCTTGTACTTAGGAGGACTTCTCTCTTTCACTTCACTTTGTCTTGGATGGACGCAATTTTGGGGCACAGTTTGTTCTTCCTCTCTCTCTCTCGTGCTAATACAATCTTGAGGAGATTAAGTTACATGATTCAAATGTTGTTACTTATGGTAACGAAGAAGAAAATATATAGTACTTTAAACTGCGCATATAACTTATAAAATTCTACTTTCAAAACCATGATAGCAATATTGGTTATCGTGATATTGATTCCCAATTTGCCTCTGTAACTGAAGAGGGAATGTAATCCCTGCGTTCTCTTTCTCTGATTTGTTTTTCATCTTTCTTATATGAAGAATTCTTAATACAGTGAACCCCGATTCAGTTTTGTTTTTAGTGTTACAGGATTTCTGGTGAAGAAGAAGATTCTATTCCTTTTCGTGTTCATCTTTGTTATTTTTAGTTTTTCCACTACTGTGATAATACTACTAAACATACATGCTCAAAAAGAGTAACAATTGTTGTTTATTTATCCAAGATATTTTATTTTATTTGTCCTTAATTATTTTCTTTTGTTTTCTTTAATATTTGTTCATTATTAAATTTTAGAGTTAAATTATGACTCAGGAATGTGTGTAAGAATGCTTCTCGGTAGATTATGTCTTCATTTGGAGCGACAACTAATCTGCACTTACGTGGACATCTCTCTTTTACTTCACTCTGTCTTGTATTTGAAGAGTTAATGTAATCCCTATGTTCTCTATCTATGATTTGTTTTTTATCTTTTCTGTGTGGAGAATTCTAAATGCAGTGAATCCTGATTCAGTTCTGTTTTTACTGTTACAGGATTTCTGATGAAGAACAAGAGTTTGATCCTTTTTGTATTTCTCTTTGTTATTTTTAGTTTATCCACTATTGTCATAATATTACTAAACATACATGCTGGAAAAGAGTAACAATTGTTGTTTATTTGTCTAGGATATTTTATTTTATCTGTCCTTTAATATTCTTTTGTTTTCTTTGATATTTGTTTATTCTTAAATTTTAGGGTTAAATTATGACTCGGGAATGTATGTAGGAATGCTATTCGGTGGATTATGTTTTCATTTGGAGTGACAACCAACCTGCACTAACGTGGACATCTCTCTTTTACCTCACTCTGTCTTGTATTTGAAGAGTTAATGTAATCCCTACGTTCTCTATCTCATCTTTTCTGTGTGGAAAATTCTAAATGCAATGAATCCTTATTAAGTTCTATTTTTACTGTTACTGGATTTCTGGTGAAGAACAAGAGTTTGATCCTTTTTGTATTCCTCTTTGTTGTTTTTATTTTATCCACTATTGTTATATTACTACTAAACGTATATGCTGGGAAAGAGTAACAATTGTTGTTTATTTGTCCAAGATAGTTTATTTTATTTGTCCTTAAATATTTTCTTTTGTTTTCTTTAATATTTATTCATTCTTAAATTTTAGAGTTAAATTATGACTCGGTAATGTGTATAGGAAGGCTACTAGGTGGACTATGTCTTCATTTGGAGCGATAGCCAAACTGCACTTACGAGGATGTCTCTCCTTCACTTCGCTGTGTCTTGGATCGACCCAATTTTGGGACTCAGTTTGTTCCTTCTCCTCTCTCTCTCTCTCTCTCTCTCTCTTTTCTCAAGGAGATTAAATTGCATGATTTCAATGTCATCACTTATGGTAACTAAGACAGAAGTAAGTTACACTTTAAACTACGAGTATAACCTCTACTTTTAGGGGCCGTTTGGTACAAAGTAATTTCAGTTTTCAGATTAATGGGAATGCTGAAGATGGTGATATGATTGTCTGATATCTAGAATAACTGTGTTTGGTTGTATACAATAATCTTGTCTATGATTCCTGGTATGTTAGATAACTGTGTTTGGTTGCGCATGGGAATGTGCTTAAATTAAAATTAAAAAATAATTAAGAAATTAAATTACTTATAAAATGGGCGCGTCTACAGTAGGGGCGTCCCTGCGTAGGGCCCTGTCTATACACCGTTTGATGGGAATCTGTGTATAAACAGATTCTCGTTATTCCCCACAGATTCCCATCAAACGGTGTATAAAGGGTGGCCCTACGTAGGGGCGCCCCTACTGTAGCCCTCCCCTTATAAAATAATAAAATTTGTCAGTATAAAATAAAATAATTTGCTATGGTTCTTAGGATGTCGTATTTTTTTTTTTTTTCATTTTTTAGGGTGGGTTTTAGATGGGGGTCATTTGAAATCCACATGTTTTGGTAACTTTCAGATGACCCCCACTTAAGAGGATTTGATTCCCGAGGTGATTACTTTACTGGGTGTTAAAATGATACCAAACATGGGGATGCATTGAGATACCCATTCCCACCTAAAAATTACCCCGTACCAAACGGCCCCTTAAAACCGTGATTTCAATATTAGTTATAGTGTAGTTCATATATCCATGCATTATCCCTATTCTATCAGTTTATTATTTCTGTTATTGATTGCTGCTGCAATTGCTCTCATGACTTTCTAATATTATTAGTATTTTCTGTAATATAGTACTTTAAATATTAATATTACATAATTTTATCCTTATCAGGAATATTTATGATATCATTTCCCAATTTGCCTCTGTAATTGAAGAAGTAATGTAATCCCTACGTTCTCTATCTCTTGTTTTGTTTTTCATCTTTTCTGTGTGGAGAATTCTAAATACAGTGAATCCTGATTCTGTTTCGTTTTTACTGTTACAGGATTTCTGGTGAAGAACAAGAGTTTGATCTTTTTTATATTCCTCTTTGTTATGTTTAGTTTATCCACTATTGTGATAATATTACTAAACATACATGCTGGGAAAGTGTAACAATTGTTGTTTATTTGTCCAAGATATTTTATTTTATTTGTCCTTAAATATTTTCTATAATTTCCTTTAATATTTGTTCATTCTTAAATTTTAGGGTTAAATTGTGAGTTGGAAATATGTAAAGAAAGGCTACTAGGTGGATTATGTCCTTATTTGGTGCGACAGCCAATCTGCATTTACGAGGACAACTCTCTTTCGCTTCACTCTGTCTTGGATTGACCCAATTTTGGACTCAGTTTGTTCCTCCTCCTTTCTCTCTGTTCGTGGTAATTCCTGAGTAATAAAATTATGAGCTTATTTATGTGTTACTCAAAATATTAACACAGCTTAATTTATCATAAAACTCTAAGATGATATATATATATATAATATATAGGAAGATAGTTAGATTTGTTAAAAATCAAACTACAATAGATAACTGAACCATAATGGAATGAAATGCAAGATACTTTATATATTGAAAACTATAATATAAAATAGTTGAAATATGGCTAAGGTTAGATTATTAGAATGCTAAAAGAGAATCTGATCATAAAATACTTAAAAGCGGAAGATAAATAATCAGCTATATAATAATTGAAATTACCAAGAACACTTATGTTGGGGCCTTTGAATGGCTCAACATTTATAGAGTTCTTTTAAGATGGAATGTATATACATATATGTAGAAATAAGAAATTGATGATGATGAAGTTAAAGAAATGTTGCTCTTTACAAGCTGACCAGAAATTAGATCATACTTATTGTGAGCTTAAGTGTATAAAGCATAACATATAAACATTTAGTGACCAAACTAAAGATGTATATGCATGCCCATGATGATCAGCTGCTATTTTAAACATATAAATAGATAAAAACAATATTTTAAGTAAAAGAGAGATGTGAAAACTTAGCTTAAAAGACACTAGGTCCGAAGAAAGAACTTATAACTGCTGTTGGTGACAAAACCCAGCTGATCATGCATGCAATGATGGAATGCAGATGTCCAGCCCGTAGATAAAATACTAGAATGAAATATTTAATATATAATCATGCTTTTAGATAACACATAGGAGGTTTAAAATCGTTTCTGGGCTGTCGAGTAGAACAAAATAGAGAATTAAAATAGCTTTTAGCAGCTGAAAACAGATTATTACGAGGAGCAAAGAGAGATAGATTGATTAGTATTTTGGGACTAAGAAATGCTCTAAAAGGGGGCTGGAATGTCTCCGCTTTTGCAAAGGAATGTAGAAGTATTTATAGGCTTTAAGACAATTATTAGCATGGGGAACAAAGGAATAAAAAGTGATGATTGAGAGGGAAACATTCTACCAAGTGGCGAGTTTGTCTCCTCTAGTTTTTAGTAAAACAGAAGCTGCAGCTGGTATTTACACAATACTAGCTGCTAATCACTCTTATATTTGCTAAACAATCCCTTAGGATCTAACAAATTTTCTTAGGATTCAATCCCTTGCTGACAGCTGGCTGGTTTCAGCTAGAAACCATGGATCAATACCAAAATACCACCTGGTTATGAGCTTGGTGTTTCTGCATGTAAACAATGATCAAACTCTTCTATTTTGCATAACTCAATCCTTCATCTAGAAATCTTTAAACGTATTCAGGATATAGGGTAAATACTCTACCCTAAAATACCTCTAGTATAGCTATCTTTTAATCTGATTTAAACTAATTAATCACATGTTTAATTCAATTTTACTACTATCTAGGGACTTACCCCAGAACATTAAGTCCCCTGAGTTATGAGGAATGTGACCATTCCTCAGAACTCACTCGTTTTCTTGCTCTTTCTATTCAAATTTCTCCAAAACAATCATCATTCAGCTCATGATACAACATAATCACAAATATATAGTATGGTGTAAGATATAAGCAGGTTAATTCAGAATCATAATAATCGTCAAATAATCCATTATATGGAACATGATATAAATTTGATGTTTTCACAATAAATTCTAAAGTTGACTCAATCAAGATAACCAAGTAGCAAAGTATTAATAACCATTAAAGGACTCGAAGTATCTCATACCTGATACTATTATTAGTACACCAAGCTGCTGCTCACAGATTAGTGCTTTTAATATATTTACTTCTGAAATTGTACACATTAGTTGATAGGGTACTAAAAGTTTTGCATCTTTTAGTCCCCAGTCATTGATATATAACTATTTGTTCAAAGTATATAATTCTATTAAGTGACTTTCAGAAATTACCTGGAGTTAACAAAGACTTTGAATGATTGCCTAGGAGTACTAGGACTTTTGATTGATATGCCCAGGTGCACAAGGACTTTTAAATGATTGATATGCCCAGGAGCACTGGGACTTCTGATTGATTTGCCCAGGAGCACCGGGACTTTATAAATAGTTGCTTGAGAGCATCAAGATTCTTGATAATTTGCTTGGGTGCACCAAGACTTAAATAGGTGCCTAGAAGTACTAGGAATTTAGTTGATTTGCCTAGGAACACTAAGACTTTAATATTTGATGTTTGCCTAGGAGCCACTAGGACTTTTGTTTGAAGTTTGATATTTGCCTAGGAGCTACTAGGACTTTTTGAAGTTGATGTGTGCCTAGGAGCCGCTAGGACTTTTGATTGATTTGCCCAGGATTACTGGGGCTTTATATGTTGCCTAGGATCCACTAGGAATTTTGAAGTTGATATTAAGGTCCCAAATTCATGTTAACCTTTATTCTTTGTAGAGCCGTGATTACCTTCATATTTAAGGTATCATTTGAGCACATGAATTTAACGATGGAATCTTTGAGGGAACCACGTAAATACATAAAATAGATATTTCATAAATTTTGAATTCAAAAAGTCCCCAGTATGGGGTATATCATTGATAATATGTATAAGGGTATTTCATTTTTTTTTTTTAAAAACATGTAGTACTTCCAAAACTTAATATTGGCTAAGGATAAAAGCTTACCTTACTCCAAATCTTTCGGAATACTTGGTTTGACTCTTGTTGCTCTATAGGGTCCCTCTAATGCTTACAGCTTGAAACTTTCTTCTTCTTTTACTTTAAAGCCACTTCTTTGATTGCCACCCTCCATTGTGACACACGTAATTACTTGACCTCCTTTCCATGGTTTGGAAAAGGATTGGTGTCTGCTAATTGCTTGTGTACCACTTCTCCCTTGCTAACCTTATAATATTATTTTTTTCTAACTGCATAGCAATCCAGAGTGGAATGGCCTATCTTCTTATGAAATATGCAATATTTGGGATTTCTTTTTTCTTCTGGAGTAGGCGGGTTATCAACAGGCATATCTCTTAGTTCTCCATCTTTCAACCATGCCTGGACTAAAGCTTCTTTCTGTTTTTTATTTAAAGGTATTTCAGGTGGGATTAAAGAACCACTGTTGTATTGCTCGACCACTGATACTTCTCTTTTCCTTTTAAAAGTAGCCGACTTATTCCATTCGTCACCAGACCTACCTCTAAGAGCTTTTCTTCGTTCCTCAGCTACTGTGATTTCTGTTTGCTTTACTTTTTCCATAAGTTCAGCAAAGTTAGAAAGCATGTGATTCTCAATGTGAAGCCTGTACTCTGAGTCCATTCCTCGAATACATAATTTGATTAACTGTGACTCTCCAATTATCTCCTCACAATCTAGAGCCTTTTCTTTGAATCTATTGACATAAGCCTTCAAAGATTCATCACTACTTTGTTTCTCGGAATAAAGATCAGTCAAAGTATATTTGGACTCTGAGACAAAAAATTTGGTGCAAAAGATTTCCACTAATTCATCCCAGTTTTTGATGCTACCAGCTGGCAAAGCAGCAAACCAAGAGTAGGCTCTATCTATAAGAGACTTAGAGAACTCTCTCATTCTTAAATCTTCATCCTCAGCATAGCTCCCTAAATCATCTATGAATCCTATCACATGTTCTTTAGCATTTCCCCTCTTGCCATCAAACTTCCTAAACCTAGGATTAATGTAATCCTTGGGATAAGGCTTGGATAATATGCGAGCTAGATAAGGTGGCTGGAATTTGACCTTGTTAACCTCCTTACTGGTTGAATCTGTTTTGAGCAATTCAAGGATTTGTTCTTTTGTAAGATACTCGGGGCCCATTCCAGGAGTTGTAGTAACAAGAGTGTCTGCTGGAGATGCCATTGTGACTGGAGTAACATGAGTAGCAGGAGTTCCAGCTTGGACCAGTGGTGTGCTTGATCCTGCTACATTCTGATTAGATGGACCAACATGAGAACTAGTGTTCCCATTTCCATTCAACACTCCGTTCCTACTCTTTAACATGACGACATCTTGTTGAAGACTTTCTAAAATCGCCATCATTCTACTCATTTGATCATTCTGTTGTACAGAACTCTCAACATTTGTTGGTGGTAAAGGTGGTGGTGGTGGTAAAGATGGTGGAATAGGTGGTAGGTTTGGTGGATTAACCATCTTTCCCTCTCTCAAAGAAAATTTTGTAGAAACAGATTAGAGAGGTTAAAACTGAAGAGAGTATTATACAAACGAAAAGATGAAAATGATTCTAAGAAAACGATACAAAGCAGAACTCTATAAACATTGAGAAGATATAATCTTCCTTGGCCATCCCCAGTGGAGTCGCCTTTAAATATGTTCGTGGTAATTCCTGACTAATAAAATTATGAGCTTACTTATGCGTTACTCAAAATATTAACACAGCTTAATTTATCATAAAACTCTAAGATAATATATATATATATAATATATAGGAAGATAGTTAGATTTGTTAAAAATCAAACTACAATAGATAACTGAACCATAATGGAATAAAATGCAAGATACTTTATATATTGAAAACTATAATGTAAAATAGCTGAAATATGACTAAGGTTAGATTATTAGAATGCTAAAAAAGAATCTGATCATAAAATACTTAAAAACAGAAGATAAATAATCAGCTATATAATAATTGAAATTACTAAGAACACTTATGTTGGGGCCTTTGAATGGCTCAACATTTATAGAGTTCTTTTAAGATAGAATGTATATACATGTATGTAGAAATAAGAAATTGATGATGATGAAGTTAAAGAAATGTTGCTCTTTACAAGCTGACCAGAAATTAGATCATACTTATTGTGAACTTAAGTGTATAAAGCATAACATATAAACTTTTAGTGATCAAACTAAAGATGTATATGCATGCCCATGATGATCAGCTGCTATTTTAAACATATACATAGATAAAAACAATATTTTAAGTAAAAGAGAGATGTGAAAACTTAGCTTAAAGGACACTAGGTCCGAAGAAAGAACTTATAACTGCTGTTGGTGACAAAATCCAGCTGATCATGCATGCAATGATGGAATGCAGGTGTCCAGCCTGTAGATAAAATACTAGAATGAAATATTTAATGTATAATCATGCTTTTAGATAACACATAGGAGGTTTAAAATCGTTTATGGGCTGTCGGGTAGAACAAAATAGAGAATTAAAATAGCTTTTAGCGACTGGAAACAGATTAGTACGAGGAGCAAAGAGAGATAGATTGATTAGTATTTTGGGACTAAGAAATGCTCTAAAAAGGGGCTGGAATGTCTCCGCTTTTGCAAAGGAATGTAGAAGTATTTATAGGCTTTAAGACAATTATTAGCATGGGGAACAAAGGAAGAAAAAGTGATGATTGAGAGGGGAACATTCTGTCAAGTGGCGAGTTTGTCTCCTCTAGTTTTTAGTAAAACAGAAGCTGCAGCTGGTATTTACACAATACCAGCTGCTAATCACTCTTATATTTGCTAAATAATCCCTTAGGATCCAACAAATTTCCTTAGGATTCAATCCCTTGCTGACAGCTGGCTAGTTTTAGCTAGAAACCATGGATCAATACCAAAATACCACCTGGTTATGGGCTTGGTGTTTCTGCTTGTAAACAATGATCAAACTCTTCTATTTTGCATAACTCAATCTTTCATCTAGAAACCTTTAAACGTATTCAGGATATAGGGTAAATACTCTACCCTAAAATACCTCTAGTATGGCTATCTTTTAATCTAATTTAAACTAATTAATCACATGTTTAATTTAATTTTACTACTATCTAGGGACTTACCCTAGAACACACACTCTCTCTCTCTCTCTCTCTCTATTACATTCTCGAGGAGTTTAAATTGCATGATTTCAGTGTCATCACTTATGGTAACTAAGATGAAAGTATGTTTCACTTTAAACTTTGAGTATAACCTATAAGATTCTACTTTGGAAACCGTGATATTAATATTTGTTATCGAGTGGTTCTTATATGCATGCGTTATCTATGTTCTATCAGTTTATTTTTTCAGTTGTTGATTGGTATAGTATTTGCTGTCATGATTTTCTAATATATATTAATATTTTTTGTAATATTATTTTAAATATCAATATTACATCATTTAATACTTATCAATATCATTTATGATATTGATTCCCAATTTACCTCTGTAACTGAAGAGGTAATGTAATCCTTGCGTTCTCTTTCTCTGATTTATTTTTCATCTTTTTTATGTGAAGAATTTTTAATACAGTGAATCCTGATTCAGTTCTGTTTTTACTGTTATATGATTTATGATGAAGAACAAGAGTTCGATCCTTTTCGTATTCATCTACTATTGTGATAATACTATTAAACATGCATGTTGGTAAAGAGTAACAATTGTTATTTATTTGTCCAAGATATTTTATTTTATTTGTCCCTAAATATTTTCTTTTGTTTTCTTTAGTATTTGTCCATTCTTAAATTTTAGGGTTAAATTATGAGTCGGGAATGTGTGTCAGAATGCTACTTGGTGGATTATGTCTTCATTTAGAGCGACAACCAACCTGCACTTACGTGGACATCTCTCTTTTACATCACTCTGTGTTATATTTGAAAAGTTAATGTGATCCCTACGTTCTCTATCTCTGATTTATTTTTCATCTTTTCTGTGTGAAGAATTTTAAGTATAGTGAATCTTAATTCAGTTCTATGTTTACTGTTACAGGATTTCGGGTGAAGAATAAAAGTTTAATCCTTTTTGTATTCCTCTTTGTTATTTTTAGTTTATCCACTATTATCATAATACTACTAAAGATACATGCAGGAAAGAGTAATAATTATTTTTTATTTTTCAAGATATTTTATTTTATTTGTCTTTAAATATTCTTCTGTTTTCTTTAATATTTGTTCATTCTTAAATTTTGGGATTAAATTATGGCTCGAGAATGTGTGTAGGAATGCTACTCAGTGGAATATATCTTCATTGGAGCGACAACCAACCTGAACTAATGTGGACATCTCTCTTTTACTTCACTCTATCTTGTATTTGAAGAGTTAATGTAATCCATGCGTTCTCTATCTCTGATTTGTTTTTCGTCTTTTCTGTATGGAGAATTATAAAGCATTGAATCCTTATTCAGTTCTGTTTTTACTGTTACAGGATTTCTGNGGAAAGAGTAACAATTGTTGTTTATTTGTACAAGATAGTTTATTTTATTTGTCCTTAGATATTTTCTTTTGTTTTCTTTAATATTTTTTCATTCTTAAATTATAGAGTTAAATTATGACTCAGAAATGTGTGTAGGAAGGCTACTAGATGGATTATGTCTTTATTTGGAGTGACAGCCAACCTGCACTTATGTGGACATCTCTCCTTCGCTTCACTACGTCTTGGATCGACCCAATTTTGGGACTCAGTTTGTTCCTTCTCCGCTCTCTCTCTCTCTCACACTCTAATATATTCCCATGGAGATTAAATTGCATGATTTCAATGTCATCACTTACGATAACTAAGATGAAAGTAGGTTACTTTTTAAATTACGAGTATAACCTGTAATATTCTACTTTCAAAACTGTGATTTCAATATTGGTTATCGTGTAGTTTATATATCCATGCACTATCCCTATATTAGTTTATTATTTCTGTTATTGATTGCTGCAGTATCTGTTCTCGTGACTTTCTAATATATACGAGTATTTTTCTGTACTATAGCACTTTAAATATCAATATTACATAATTTTATCCTTATCAGGATAATTTATGATATCGATTCCCAATTTGCCTCTGTAATTAAAGAGGTAATGTAATATCGTGTTCTCTTTCTCTGAATTATTTTTCATCTTTTTTTTGTAAAGAATTTTTAATACAGTGAATCCTGATTTAGTTCTGTTTTTATTGTTACAGGATTTCTAGTGAAGAATAAGAGTTTGATCCTTTTTGTATTCCTTTTTGTTGTTTTTAGTTTATCCACTATTGTGACAATATTACTAAACGTACATGTTGGAAAAGAGTAACAATTGTTTTTTATTTGTCCAAGATGTTTTACTCTATTTGTCCTTAAATATTTCCTTTTGTTTTCTTTAATATTTGTTAATTCTTCAATTTTGGAGTTAAATTATGACTCAGGAATATGTATAGGAAGGCCACTAGATGGACTATGTCTTCATTTGGAGCGACAGCCAACTTGCACTTACGAGGACATCTCTCCTTCGCTTTGCTGTGTCTTGGATAGACCCAATTTTGGGACTCAGTTTGTTCGTTCTCCTCTCTCTCTCCCTCCCTCTCTCTCTCTCTCTCTCTCTCTCTCTCCCCCTAATACATTCTCAAGGATATTTAATTGTATGACTTCAATGTCATCACTTATGGTAACTAAGTTGAAAGTAGATTACACATTAAACTACGAGTATAAACTATAAGATTCCACTTTTAAAACCGTGATTTCGATATTAGTTATCATGTAGTTCATATATCCATCCATGCATTATCCCTATTCTATCAGTTTATTATTTCTGTTATTGATTGCTGTAGTATTCGCTCTCATGACTTTCTAATATATATTAGTATTTTCCGTACTATAGTACTTTAAGTATCAATAGTACATAATTTTATCCTTATCAGGATAATTTATCATATCGATTCTCAATTTGCTTCTGTAATTAAAGAGGTATTGTAATCTATGCGTTCTCTTTCTCTGATTTATTTTGCATCTTTTTTGTGTGAAGAATTCTTAGTACAGTGAATCATGATTCAGTTTTGTTTTACTGTTACAGGATTTCTAGTGAAGAACAAGAGTTTGATACTTTTTGTATTCTTCTTTGTTATTTTTAGTTTATCCACTATTGTGATAATACTACTAAACATACATGCTGGGAAAGAGTAACAATTATTGTTTATTTGTCCAAGATATTTTACTTTATTTGTTCTTAAATATTTTCTTTTGTTTTCTTTAATATTTGTTCATTCTTAAATTTTAGGATTAAATTATGACTCGGGAATGTGTGTAGGAATACTACTCGGTAGATTACATCTTCATTTGTAGCGACAACCAACCTGCATTTATGTGGATATCTCTATTTTACTTCACTTTGTCTTGTATTTGAGGAGGTAATGTAATCCCTACGTTCTTTATCTTTGGTTTGTTTTTCATCTTTTATGTGTAGAGAAGTCTAAATACGGTGAATCCTGATTCAGATCTGTTTTCACTGTTGCAGGAGTTCTGGTAAAGAACAAGAGTTTTATCCTTTTTGTATTCCTCTTTTTTGTTTTTAGTTTAGCCACTATTGTGGTAATATTAATGATCATACTTGCTAGGAAAGAATAACAATTATTGTTTATTTGTCCAATATATTTTATTTTCGTTGTCCTTAAATATTTTCGTTAGTTTTCTTTAATTTTTGTTCATTCTTAAATTTTAGGGTTAAATTATTAGTTAGGAATATGTATAGGAAGGCTACTAGGTGGATTATGTCCTTATATGGAGCAACAGCCAATATGCATTTATGAGGATAACTCTCTTTCACTTCACTGTGTCTTGGATTGACCCAATTTTTGGAATCAGTTTGTTCCTCCTACTCCTCTCATTCTCTCTCTCTTCCTCCCTCTAAAACATTCTTGAGGAGATTAAATTGCGTGATTTCAATATAATCACTTATGGTAACTAAGAAGAAAGTAGGTTTCACTTTAAACTACGAGTATATCCTATAAGATTCTACTTTAAAAACCGTGATATCATTATTGGTTATCGTGTAGTTCATATATGCATGGATTATCCCTATTCTATCAGTTTACTCTTTCGGTTATTGATTGCTACGGTATCTGCTATCATGATTTTCTAATATATATTAGTATTTTCTGTACTATAGTATTTTAAATATCAATATTACATCATTTGATCCTTATCAGGATCATTTACAATATCGATTCCCAATTTGCCTCTACAATTGAAGAGGTAATATAGTCCCCACATTCTCTATCTCTGGTTTGTTTTCATCTTTTCTGTATGGAGAAGTCAAAATACAATGAATCCTGATTCAGTTCTGTTTTCACTATTCTAGGAATTTTGGTAAATAACAAGAGTTCGATCTTTTTTGTATTCCTCTTTTTTGCTTTTAATTTATCTACTATTGTGATAATACTAAAAGTCATACTTGCTGGGAAAGAGTAACAATTGTTGTTTATTTGTCCAAGATATTTTATTTTATTTGTCCTCAAATATTTTATTTTGTTTTCTTTAATATTTGTTCATTCTTAAATTTTGAGGTTAAATTGTGAGTTGGGAATGTGTGTAGGAAGGCTACTAGGTGGAATATGTCCTCATTTGGAGTGAGCCAACCTTCATTTACGAGGATAATTCTATTTCACTTCACTCTGTCTTGGATCGACCCTATTTTTGGATTCAGTTTCTTCTTTCTTCTCCTTCTCCTCTTCTCTCTTTTTCTCTACTACATTCTCGAGGAGATCATATTGCATGATTTCAATGTTATCACTTAGGG
Organism: Trema orientale; assembly: GCA_002914845.1. NCBI lineage: Eukaryota > Viridiplantae > Streptophyta > Magnoliopsida > Rosales > Cannabaceae > Trema > Trema orientale. Next base: position 322,642 of record JXTC01000162.1, read on the forward strand.
TAACTAAGGTGAAAGTAGGTTTCAGTTTAAACTATGAGTATTATCCTATACGATTCTACCTTGAAAACTGTGATATCAGTATTGGTTATCGTGTAGTTCATATATGCATACATTATCCCTATTCTATCAGTTATTGATTGTTACAGTATCTGCTACCATGATTTTCTAATATGTATTAGTATTTTATGTACTATAGTATTTTAAATATCAATAATACATTATTTGATCCGATCATTTATGATATCGATTCCCAATTTGCCTCTGAAATTGCAGAGGTAATGTAATCCTTGCGTTCTCTTTCTCTGATTTATTTTTCATCTTTTCTGTGTGAAGAATTCTGAATACACTGAATCTTGATTCAATTCTGTTTTTACTGCTACAGGAATTCCAGTGAAGAACAAAAGTTTGATCTTTTTTGGATTCCTCTTTGTTATTTTTAGTTTATCCACTATTGTAATAATACTACTAAACATACATGCTCGGAACGAATAATAATTGTTGTTTATTTGTCCAAGATAATTATTTTGTTTGTCCTTAAGTGTTTTTTTTTTAGTTTTCTTTAATATTTGTTCATTCTTAAGTTTTAGGATTAAATTATGACTCAGGAATGTGTATAGGAATACACTCGGTGGATTATGTCTTCATTTGGAGCAGGAGCCAACCTGTACTTACGTGGACATCTCTATTTCACTTCACTCTATCTTGTATTTGAAGAGGTAATGTAATCCCTATGTTCTCTATCTCTAGTTTGTTTTTGTCTTTTCTACGTGGAGAAGTCTAAATACAGTCAATCCTGATTCAGTTCTGTTTTTACTGTTACGGGAATTCTAGTAAATAACAAGAGTTTGATCCTTTTTGTATTCCTCTTTTTTGTTTTTGGTTTATACACTATTGTGGTAATACTAGTAATCATACTTGCTGGGAAAGAGTAACAAATGTTGTTTATTTGTCCAGGATATTTTATTTTATTTGTCCTCAAATATTTTCTTCAGTTTTCTTTAATATTTATTCATTCTTAAATTTTAGGGTTAAATTGTGAGTCGAGAATGTNTAACCTATAAGATTCTACTTTGAAAATCATGATATCAATATTGGTTATCGTGTAGTTCATATATGAATACACTATCCATGTTCTATCAGTTTATTTTTTCAGTTATTCATTGCAAAAGTATCTGTTGTCATGATTTTCTAAAATATATTAGTATTTTCTGTATTATAGTATTTTAAATATAAATATTATATCATTTGATCCTTATCAGGATCATTTATGATATCGATTTCTAATTTGCCTCTGTAATTGAAGAGGTAATGTAATCCCTACGTTCTCTATCTCTGGTTTGTTTTTCATCTTTTCTGTGTTGAGAAGTCTGAATATAATGAATCTTGATTTAGTGATATTTCCACTATTGCAAGAATTTTGATGAGGAACAAGAGTTCTATCTTTTTTGTATTCTTCTTTTTTATTTTTAGTTTATCCACTATTGTGGTAATACTAATGATCATACTTGTTAGGAAAGAATAACAATTATTGTATATTTATCCGATATATTTTATTTTATTTTTCCTTAAATATTTTCTTTAGTTTTCTTTAATATTTATTCATTCTTGAATTTTAGGTTAAATTATGACTAGGGAATGTGTATGGGAAGGCTACCAGGTAGATTATATCTTCATTTGGAGCGACAACAAAGCTGCACTTATAAGGACATCTCTCTTTCACTTCACTGTGTCTTGGATCGACCTAATTTTGGGACTCAGTTTGTTCCTCCTCTCTCTCTCTAGTACAATCTCGAGGAGATTAAATTGTATGATTATGATGTCTTCACTTTTGGTAACTATGATGAAAATAGTTTACACTTTAAACTATGAGTATAACCTATAAGATTCTACTTTGAAAACCGTGATATCAATATTAGTTATTGTGTAGTACATATATGCATACATTATCCCTGTTCTATCAGTTTATTATTTTAGTTATTGATTGCTACAGTATATGTTGTCATGATTTTCTAATATATATTAGTATTTTTTGTACTATAGTATTTTTAAATATCAAGATTGTATCATTTGATCCTTATTAGGATTATTTATGACGTCGATTCCCAATTTGCCTCTATATTTGAAAAGGTAATGTAATCCTTGCGTTCTCTATCTCTGGTTTGTTTTTCATCTTTTTTTTTTTTGTGGGGAAGTCTGAATACAGTGAATTCTGATTTAGTTATGTTTTCATTGTTACAGAAATTTTGGTGAAGAAACAAAGTTTGATCCCATTTGTATTGCTCTTTTTTGTTTTTAGTTTATCCACTATTGTGGTAATACTATTGATCATATTTGCTAGAAAGGAATAACAATTGTTGTTTATTTGTCCAATATATTTTATTTTATTTGTCCTTAAATATTTTCTTTAGTTTTCTTTATTATTTGTTCATTCTTATATTTTAAGGTTAAATTGTGACTCGGGAATATGTATGGGAAGTCTACTATGTGGATTATGTCTTCATTTGGAGTGATAACCAACTTGCACTTATGAGGACATCTCTCTTTCACTTCACTCTGTCTTGGATCGACCTAATTCTGGGACTCAGTTTGTTCCTCCTCTCTCTCTCTCTCTCTCTCTCATACAATCTCGAAGAGATTATATTGCATGATTCCGTTGTCTTCACTTTTGGTAACTAAGATGAAAATAGGTTACACTTTAAACTACGAATATAATTTATAAGATTCCACTTTCAAAACCGTAATATCAATATTAGTTATCGTGTAGTTCATATATGCATGCTATCCTTATTCTATCAGTTTATTCTTTCAGTTATTGATTACTACAGTATCTACTCTAATGACTTTCTAATGTATATTAGTTTGTTCTGTACTGTAGTATTTTAAATATTAATATTACGTCATTTGATCCTTATTAGGATGATTTATAATATCAATTCCCAATTTGCCTCTGTATTTGAAGAGGTAATGTAATCTCTGCGTTCTCTATCTCTAGTTTATTTTTCATCTTTTCTGTTTGGAGGAGTCTGAATACAGTGAATAATTATTTTCATTCTGGTTTTACTGTTACAGGATTTCTGGGGAATAACAAGAATTTGATCCTTTTTGTATTTCTCTTTATTGTTTTTAGTTTATCCACTATTGTCATAATACTAATAACCATACTTACTGGGAAAGAATAACACTTGTTGTTTATTTGTCTAAGATATTTTATTTTATTTTTCCTCAAGTATTTTCTTTAGTTTTCTTCAATATTTGTTATTCTTAAATTTTAGGGTTAAATTGTGACTTTCGAATGTGTATAGGATGGCTACTAGGTGGATTATATCTTCATTTAGAGTGACAACTAACATGTACTTATTAGGAAATCTCTCTTTCACTTCACTTTATCTTGGATCAACCCAATTTTGGGGCTCTCAAGGAGATTAAATTGCATGATTCTGATGTTGTCACTTATGATAAAAATAGGTTACACTTTAAACTACGAGTTTAACCTATAAAATTCTACTTTCAAAACCGTGATATCAATATTAGTTATCGTGTAGCTCATCATATATACATGCGCTATCCCTATTCTATCAGTTTATTCTTTCTGTTATTAATTGCTATATTATCTGCTCTTATGAATTTCTAATATATATTAGTTTTTTGTACATGGTAGTATTTAAAATATGAATATTACATCATTTGATCCATATAAGGATCATTTATGATATCGATTCCCAATTTGCCTTTGGATTTGAAGAGGTAATGTGATCCATGCGTTCTCTATTTTTAGTTTGTTTTTCATCTTTTCTGTGTGGAGATGTCTGAATACAGTACATCTTGATTCAGTTCTGTTTTCATTATCACAGGAATTCTGGTGAAGAACAAGAGTTTGATCCTTTTTGTATTCCTCTTTTTTGTTTTTAGTTTATCCATTATTGTGGTAATACTACTAAATATACATACTGTGTAAGAGAAATAATTGTTGTTTATTTGTCCAAAATATTTTATTTTATTTGTCCTTAAATGTTTTCTTTAGTTTCATTATGTTTCTTTAATATTTGTTCATTATTAAATTTTAGGGTTAAATTGTGACTCGGGAATGTGTATATAAAGGCTATTAGGTGGATCAGGTCTTCGTTTAGAGTGACTGCCGACTTGCACTTATGAGGACATCTCTTGTTCAGTTTACTCGGTCTTGGATCGATTTTGGGACTCTCTTTGTTCCTCTTCATCTCTCTGTCTCTCTAATACAATCTTGAGGAGATTAAATTATATGATTCCAATAGCGTCACTTATATTAATTAAGATAAAAACAGGTTGCACTTTAAATTAAGAGTATAACCTGTAAGATTCTACTTTCAAAACTGTGACATCAATATTGGTTATCCTGTAGTTTATATATGTATGTGCTATCATAATTCTGTCAGTTTATTCGTTCAATTATTGACTACTATAGTATCAGCTATCATGACTTTCTAATATATATTAGTTTTTTTTTTCTGTACTGTAGTATTTTAAATAACAATATTACATCATTTGATCCATAGCAGGATCGTTTATGATATCAATTTCTAATTTGCCTCTGTATTTGAAAAGGTAATGTGATCCTTGTATTCTTTATCTCTGTTTTGTTTTTCATCTTTTCTGCGTGGAGAAGTCTGAATACAGTGAATCCTGATTCAATTCTGTTTTCGCTGTCATAGGAATTATGGTAAAGAATAAGAGTTTGATCCTTTTTGTATTCCTCTTTTTTGTTTTTAGTTTACCCACTATTGTGGTAATACTACTAAACATACATGCTGGGTAAGAGAAACAGTTGTTGTTTATTTGTCAAAGAGATTGTGTTTTATTTGTCCTTAAGTATTTTCTTTACTTTTCTTTATATTTCTTTAATATTTGTTCATTATTAAGTTTTAGGGTTAATTTGTGACTCGTGAATGTGTATAGGAAGGGTACTATAGGTCTTCATTGGAGCGACTGCTAACCTGCACTTACGAGGATATCTCTCTGTCAGTTCACTCTATCTTGGATCGACGCAATTTTGAGACTTAGTTTGTTCCTCCTCTCTCTCTCTCTAATACAATCTCGAGGAGATTAAATTGCATAATTCCAATGTCGTCACTTGTAATTACTAAGATGAAAATAGGTTGCATTTTAAACTAAGAGTATAACCTGTAAGATTTTACTTTCAAAACTGTGATATCAATACTGGTTATTGTGTAGTTCACATATGCATGCGCTATCACTGTTCTATCAGTTTAGTCTTTCAGTTATTGATTACTACATTATCAGCTGTCATGACTTCCTAGTATATATTAGTTTTTCCTGTACTGCAATATTTTAAATACCAATATTACATCATTTAATCTTTATCAGGATCATTTATGATATCGATTTCCAATTTGCCTATGTATTTAAAGAGGTAATGTAATACCTGCATTCTCTATCTCTAGTTTGTTTTTCATCTTTTCTGTGTGGAGAAGTCTGAATACAGTGAATCCTAATTTAGTTCTGTTTTTACTCTTATAGGAATTCTAGTGAAGAACAATAGTTTTATCCTTTCTGTATTCCTCTTTTTTGTTTTTAGTTTATCCACTATTGTGGTAATAATACTAAATATACAAGCTGGGAAAGAGTAACAATTGTTATTTATTCGTCCAATGTATTTTATTTTATTTGTCTTTAAATATTTTCTTTAGTTTTCTTTATGTTTCTTTAATATTTGTTTATTCTTAAATTTTAGGGTTAAATTGTGACAACCAACTTGCACTTACGAGGACATGTCTCTTTCACTTCACTCTGTCTTAGATCGACCTAATTTTGGGACTCAGTTTGTTTCTTCTCTCCTCTCTCTCTCTCTCTCCCTCTCTCTCTCCCCAATGCAATCTTGAGGAGATTAAATTGCATGATCCCAATGACGTCACTTATGGTAACTAGGATAAAAATAAGTTGCACTTTAAACTACGAGTATAACCTATAAGATTCTACTTTCAAAACTGTGATATCAATATTGGTTGTCGTGTAGTTCATATATACATATGCTATTCCTATTCAATCAGTTTATTCTTTCAGTTATTGATTGCTGCAGTATCTGTTGTCATAACTTTCTAATATATATTTGTTTTTTCTGTACTATAGTATCATAAATATCAATATTACATCATTTGATCCTTATCAGGAACATTTATAATATCGATTCCTAATATGCCTTTGTATTTGAAGAGGTAATGTGATCCTTGCGTTCTCTATCTCTGGTTTGTTTTTCATCTTTTCTGTGTGGAGAAGTCTGAATATAGAGAAACATGATTTAGTTCTGTTTTCATTGTTACAGGAATTCTAGTGAAGAACAATAGTTTTATCCTTTTTGTATTCGTCTTTTTTTTTTTTTTAGTTTATCCACTATTGTGATAATACTTACTACTAAACATACTTACTGGGAAAAAGAAATAATTGTTGTTTATTTGTCCAAGATATTTTATTTCATTTGTTCTTAAATATTTTCTTTAGTTTTCTTTATGTTTCTTTAATATGTGCTCATTCTTAAATTTTAGGGTTAGATTGTGACTTGAAAATGTGTATAGAAAGGCTACTAGGTGGATTATGTCTTCATTTGGAGCGACAGTCAACCAGCACTTATGAGGACATCTCTCTTTCACTTCAATCTGTCTTGGATCGACCAAATTTTGGGACTCAGTTTGTTCTTTCTCTCTCTCTCTCTAATACAATCTTAAGGAGATTAAATTACATGATTCTAATGTCGTCACTTATGGTAACTTAGATAAAAATATGTTATACTTTAAACTATGAGTATAACCTATAAAATATGTCGTGGCTATATCTCCACTTTCTTGTAGTATAAGAATCGGTTAGGGTTTATAATTAATGATAATGATTCACTTTTTTTTTTAGGTTGCAATTAATACCCAGAATGATTCAGTAATGGTTTGAATTTTGTTTCCTTTTTTTTTATTCCATATTTTATTCATTTTTTTTTTTTGCATTTAATTAGGTAGTTTTTGAAAATTGTGTTAGTCATTAAGATTGATATCGTATATAACTGTGTTGATTTGTTTTTATTTGAATTCCTAATTTAGTAATATAGAGTAATCAAATTTTGTTTCTTTTATATTTTATTCTTTTATTCCATATTTTATTTAATATTAGGATTTGTTTTTTTGCATTTAAATTAATTAGGTAGTTTTTGAAAATTGAGTTAGTTATTAAAATTGATATCATACTTGAATGTGTGGATTTGCTTTTATTTCAAACCCTAATTTAGTAATATAGAGTAATCAAATTTCATTTTCACTTCATTCTTTTGGATTTCTTCTTTTTTAAAAGGCAAATATTGTGAGAAATCATGAATATGAGACACTCAAACTCGAAGTTTTCTACTTTACATGAGAGGAGTAAGTTACTTAAGGAAAGAAATATCTATGAGTATAAGTCTATATCTCCAAGTCGTCTAATATCTAGAGAGATTGTTAATATTGCTCGCCGGTATTGATCTCCAAAGAAATGTTCTAATACATTATCAAGTTACAGATTTGGCCTTCGAAAGAGTCGGCATATTGATCTTAACACCTATTTTTCTCAGTGACTGGAAGGTAATAATTATTTATTTGGGTTTTAAATATGGAAATCTTCAGTGGTGTTTAATGAGTTCAAAGGAGCATAAATGCCTTCTTCAATGGTTTTAACTAGTTCATATGAAATAGAATAACAAAAAATTATTGATTTAATTTTCTATTTCTTTTATTTTATTGGTGGAATTGCATTAATACGTCTACTTAGGTGGAAATCTTATAAGATTTTATTAGGAAATACCAAGTATCGTACATGAAGTTATTCCCTATTTAATATGGTCAAAATTATCATTTCAATATTTTCTTTCAATTTTTATTGGTCAAATGTTATTAAATATCAATTGATGATTAATAATGGATTAATTCGACTGATTTTGGGAATAGAAACCGTTTTTAATACTTTCTAATTAATAGTCATGAATGGGAATAGAAGTCTATAATGGGAAAGAATCAAGGAATGAATATCATATTAATATTCTATTTAAATAAACGAAAAGTGTATTAAAAAAGTCATGTTAGTAGGTCACCATTAAGTTGCCATTCTAAAAGAGTTTTATAATATCGAAGCTAATTAATTACAATAAATTTTATTGCCCAACTATCAATTTAATTAAAATCGTTAGATTTTCATTAAACAGAACGACTAAAACAGAAGTAACCATCGATGGCAGTAACTATCGAAACATCACTCATATATATATATTATATATATGTATGCACTTCTTCAATAAGTATTATATTATTTACCCATTGATGGATATTTTCATTTTCGAACATTGGATTTTGAATGAATGGCTAGGATAAGATTAGGAATGTATCAAAAAATCTAATGTAATTAATGAATATACTAATATAGAAAGTTATTTATCTCTATAAATAGTTGGTAACCTATTCATGACTTAATGACTCTTACATTTTTTTTTCTTTTCGATTCCGTATTTATTTTCCTATTTTGTAATCTCCATCCCCATTTTTCGTTTTATTTTTCATTAGTTTTTGTAAATATTTATTTCTTTTGTTATATGTTTTATTTTCTCCACAATACTCATTGTTCGGGATCGGACCTTGTACTCTGAATATTAATAGGACCTGTAATTAATTAAAACAAAGTAGAGAATAATTGGGATTATGGTTAGATTATAAAGAGTATATAGGCGTAAGGGCTATTACAACACAGTCTATGTGTCGAAGTCCTGATAGGCAGTCGATATAGAAAACGACACTTCTCACAGCGTCCTTATCACGTTAGCGGTTGCCGAGATAACGTACTTACAATATAATAATAATATAATAATAATGGCGTAATAATAACGTAAGTGTTATCACAACGCTGACACTACATATCGAACTCTCGATAGGCGGTCGCAATAAAGAACGACTCTTCCCACGGCATCCTTGTACATAGGCAGTTGCAGGGATAACTAGCTTACGGAACGATAATAATATAATAATGAGATAATGATAAAAGAATCTAGTTGACGGAGGCAAATAAACCGACCATATTGTAAACTAGAGGTTGGATATAGAAAATAAAGGGGTTAGAGATGATATAATAATAGCAATAATAATAACAGAAATAAGTGAGGGATAATGAGAGAACACGAAATCCCGAACTTGTGCCACAGGTCAAGCACAGAGTTTGAGGAGAGTAACTTGGGGCCCACAAATCACTGAAGTGCGAGGGTTAGAAACTGCATGCAAAGAAGCTTGTTGTACAAGTTAGTAGAAAAAGTAACGTAAAAATAACAGGATAGTAGAAAATGGTATAAAAGTAATTGATTAGTAAGAGAGTGACATGAAACCAGTTATTGGACCTTAGACATATGAATAAATAAGTGCGGACTTAAGAAATAGACATACAAAAGTATCTAGACTTGTATAAATATTTAGGAAAATACAAATACTAAGGAGACTTGTTGATCAAGATTCACACATGCATGGAAATGCAAAAATGGGTATACATACATATATTTATATAAAACAAAGATAATAAGATGTGCATATAAAGTTGTGTGCACGTGTAAGTGTGAAAAGATGACCAAGTTAAAAAAAAATGCATGTATAAACAAGCCGAGATGTTGATGGAGGTGTTGATATTGAGGTAACCAAGTGGTGATAAAAGGATGAAGTTTTGGTGACTTTGGATGAGAAATGGATGGTAATGTTGGTGGCAATATACCCACGGGTTGAAGGGGGAAAGGAGTGATGGTAGTGGTGTTAAAGATGTATCTAAAAGAAATAGAAGATGGTGATGATGATATGGAAGTTACAGATGAATACAAAGCAAGAGCAATAGAGCAAAGAAGCTTGAAAACATAAATTGATTGGAAACAAGGAGAGAAAATGTCACGCCCCACTCCCAAGGACGTGCGCCACATACCCATAAAGCAAAGCCCCATAAGTATGCAAGGCATCTTTCTATAAACTAATATAATTAAGAATATTTAGTCTCTAATAAGCACCAATGTATAATATAAAATCCAACAACTCTTATAAAGTTTCCAAATATTCAAAATAAACACTATATTGTAGAAATTATAATCTAATAAATTCAAGATGATCAACCTTCCGAGACTTTATATTTCTCAATTAAGATGAAGAAATTCCTTTCTTTGAACCATGTTCCTCAATTACTACTAAATAAGTTCTCCCTTAGTATACCTCTTAACTGACGATCTTTAAAACCTGGGAGGAAAAAATAAAAGGGTGAACTAGAAGCCCAGTAAGTAACCATTAACCTTAACTAGTTGGATCAAGTATATGTAAACCAAAATCATTAACGAATATTTTTCAGAACAAATTTGGTTTCTGAAATTAATACTTTTGAAAATATTCAAATCAAGTCATTTAGTAAATAATTTAACAAAAAGAAGTAATAAGTTTCCAAATCTGTCTTTTCGAATCCCTTTTTAGTCAATAATAATTTCAATTATACTTCTCCGCAGTTTTTGGTGACTATGGCTACACTTAACCCTTGTGATTAGGTCCGAATCTGCCACAAATAACCCTGTAGCCGGGTCTGAATCTACTACAAATAACCCCTGTAGCTGGGTATGAATCATGAATCTACTACATTTAACCCTGCAACTAGGTCAGTACTGTCCACATATAACCCCTGTGGATTGGGTCCACATGCATAGTCACTGAAGAGAGATTCAAAATACTTATTTACAATTAATCATCAATAATTTCACTTTTATGTCATTATAATATTGTAGTCATTCCAAAACAATTTTCTTATAACTATATTCAATAGTAATTCATATACTTGATCCATAATTTAGTATAAAACATAGAATCATACTATTTTTATAAAAATTACGTTATTTCAATAAAACAGATTTCTTTCAATAAATAGTCTTATTACCAAAATATATTTTACTTGAAATCATATTTTAAAGAAAATATTTGTAAACATGATTCTGTTAGAAGTAATAAAACAATAAAAATATTTAGCTTTTGGATGAGGAAAACTACTAGAAAAGATCAAAGGTTACTTACCTCGTTCGTTTTGTCTATTTAACCAAAATAATCAACATAACCTCTCAAACACCTATTATCACACAAATCATATATAAGTATCACAACAATAAAATCATATTCTAACTACACTAAAAATATTGACTACTTCCTGCCCATACATCTTCTATAATCAACCTCATAGCTTTTCCCAATAATGTCAATTTCTCACGGTTCATAGTAATTCTAACATCTCTCTAAAAATTACCAAACTTAGGGGACTTGTTCTATATGTCATGGGATCTTAAAAGTACCAAGAATGTGACTATAGGGTTTAAAGGTAAGCCTCGTGCAGCTGGATAAGCCGCAGTCACGTTTTGCTAAAAGTACCCAAAGTTTCAGATTTTTCTAGATTCGTAGTACTCACTTTAATTGGCTATAACTCTCTGGTTACAAGTCCGTTTTTGACAAATTATATACCGTTGGAAAGCTAATTAGATAATCTTTCTAATTATACTAAGTATGACCTAAAAAGACCAGTAAAATTCCCTGAAAAGCTAGTCAGATTCTCTATTACGTTTTTTTACATCTTAGCCCAAAACTTAAAAATTCATAACTTTTTATTTACCTAACCAAATCACTCAAAATTTGTCTTGTTTAAATCCTAATATCAATAGGCTTCATCATGTGATGCTCAAGATTCTCACATGCATAATAAGCTAGTAATAAACATGTTCATATTGCATAATAGACATGTCATGAAACTAGTGTCAATTTCATGGTAAATTGCTTAAGTTGATTGTTAAATGCTTTCGATATATATTATTGTACTAGTATTTGTTGAAATGCTCTCATGTAGTATAAAAGCTCAGTACCCTCAAAGAGAGAGCTTGGTGTGTGAGAGGAATAAAGAATACATTTATGAATAGTAATATCATATGCACATGTACTAAAATCATGTCTGTTGATAACTTGGTCAAATAGTAGTTTTTCGATAAAATACATTTTTCACGCTTTTCGGAGCAAAATTCACTGTGTGTTTAATACATCAAATAGCTTTAATTTAATGTTTTGGACTCATTTATAGAATTTTATTTGTCGGCCCCAGGTAAGCACGGGGTGGCAGTCACTGTACTGAATTGGTGTTTAGTTGCACTAAGCTAGCTTAGATTCAGCTTAATCGCGTAATGTCAATTTTGTGCATTCTATTAATTGGGTATTAATACTATGTTGCAATATTAATTGGAGTCTAATTGACTTATTTTTTTATGTTTAATGATTGGTTATGGGGTTAAGTTCCACCAAATTACAATAAGATTGGTCATATGGGATTATTGGTCAAAGTATAACTAGTTTTCACCTTCTAAGCTAGGTTTCACCATTTTGGCCTACACTTGGGTATATGGGATTGACTAGCAATGTGGTGAGTATGCTAAGGATGTTTTATAGCTGGACACATAGAAAATAAGGTGCAAAATACCCAAAATACCCCTTAGAACTTAAGTCATGCCATTTCTTAGTCATTAAGTATCACTTTTAGACCAAATCCAGTCACTTTCTTTCTCTTTCTGTCCAGCCACGACCTGAAGCTCCCTAACTCTTTTATAGACTTCTCTCAACTCCCTTAATCCATATCCAAGAGTTTCCAAGTAGTAGAACTCAATTTGAAAATCAAGAAAGCAAGATAGGTCCAAACTAGTTAAGGTAATTCTACTAGCTCTTCTTCCTAGGTTTTGTTTTCTTATTTCAATTCTCCACTTGATACTACTTAAATAATGGTTCCTCTAGGTCCTCTTAAGTCTTAAAATCAAAATCAAAGCCTTGGGAATCAGTTTTGTGGAGGTAGAAGGCAAGAGTTTCAACAAAAGTTCAAACTAGTCAAGGTGAGCTTTTTGTGGAATTTAGAATTGGTAATTTATTTCTATTGCTATAGCTCTTAAATCAAAGCTTTTATTTGATGGATAAAGGTCCTAGGAAACCTTATATATGGCTGGAAAAGAAGAATTTAAGTGGAGGATTAAAGTTAGACTTAAAGCCCCAAAATTTGCTATTTGTGGATTCAAGTATTTTCATTGTTGGAATAAGTTGTCTACACTTGTAATTTGATTTCTTTACTTAGAATGTGTAAGACATTGATTCTTTTATGTAGATTACATCTATTTACTAGCTGGTTGTGATGATATACAAGTATAAAAATAGGGAAGGTGCTGTCGAAATATTTTTAAAACCAAATGGTACCATTTAGAAGCAAATGGACTAGTTTTTATGAAAGTAGGTGACATTTTAGTTCATTTTGTAATTAGGCTTCCTTATTTTGTAAAAGTTGCAATTCAGTCTTGTGCTTATTTTCTTTAAGCATTTTACATTTTAGTTCATTTTGTGATTTCCAAAGAAGTGAAGTTTTCCACGCAATGGATTTGAAGTAGTACCATTGTACTGATTTTACGAGATATGTTTTAAGTACATTGTTTAATCTATCTGCGCTAGGTAAGTATGGTTTACACAGGCATCCTTCCAATATAGGAGGGCACGGCTTACCGACTGCCAGGACTGAGCATTGTACTATGAGATTTATTATGTGCATTACCTAGTCAGCTTGCATTGGGTAGGTATAGTTCGCATTGGCTATGTATTTCCTTCCCGCATAGGTAGGCACGGCCTACCGACTTTCGCGACTTTGTAGTGTACTCAAGGGCCCTATAAAGAAACGTTTTCTAAGAAAAGTGCGTCAAAATAAAAAGTTATGAAAGAAAGAGTACAATGGGAATTTCAATGAAGTTTGTGCATGAAACATGTTCACGAGCATGCATGACCTTTACTTACTGAGCATTAGCTCATTTAGTTCTGTGATGCAGGTGAGGAGATATATGATGTATAGAGTTGCTGGTTGGCTAGCACGCTTTCTTGTCACTATGATCACACAGATGTAGACGAGCTTAACTTGTGGGCGATATTTTCTTTGTATTTTGACATTTCGGTGTGTTGTAAATGTTACTGCTGTTGGCAAGATAAACTGATAAAGACTTTTTGGTTGTACATTTTGTAAAGAAACTTTTAAAAAGTAATGCCATATAGCTTCTTTTATTTTACAGTTTGAAAAGTTTAAATTTGGCCCACCTTTTTACAAAATCGAAAATATGGTTTATGAAAGAATAATACTTCCTAGTTTGACCTATATGGTGATATAGTTAAGCTAGGGAGTGTTACAGTTGTGGTATCAGAGCGGAGGTTTAGTCATTTCTGAAGACTGCCTACATATGTATGATCATAAGATAGAAAGCTTAGTCAACTAGTTAGTCTAATTGTTTTCATATGTGCGCTTCATTTCTATTATATAAGTTTGATTTATACATTATTATTGGCTATTATGTTTGTTTGTAAGTAAATGGTCACTATACAGGAAATCATACCGAGGGATAAAGGTCAAACAGAGGGCTGATCAAGAGAATGACAAAGATACTACTATACATCGATTGGGTGAATTAGTAGATAGACAAGCTCAACAAATAGAGAGGCTTATAGAACGAGATCAAAGGAGAGAGGAACAATTACCGGTACAAGCAATAGCTAGACAAAAAAATTATGAACCAGTTTTTGAAAGGTTCAGGAAGAATAAACCTCCAGTTTTCAAAGGTGAAACAGATCCATTATTAGCTGAGGAATGGATTCAGAGTTTGGAAGGTATCTTTGATTACATAAGAATCCCTGAGGAGGAGAAAGTTTCTTGTGCTACTTACATGTTCCAAATGGATGCTAGGCATTGGTGGGATTCCATGAAGTCAATCATTGATGTTGGCAGGTTGACTTGGGAGAGATTTAAGGAAATCTTTTATAGGAAGTATTTTAATAAAGCTCATTGACTTGCAATGGTAGCTGAGTTTACTAATTTGAGGCAAGGTGGCATGTCTGTGTGTGACTATATAAAGAAATTTGATGAGCTATCCCACTTTGCTCCTCATATGGTGGGTACCAACGAGTTGAAAGTTAATCAGCTTTTACAGGGGCTGAAAGCTAAAATATATAGGCATATTAAGATGTCTACAAGAAAAGGTGTCCTTTACACAGAAGTTGCAGAGAAAGCCCTTGAAGCTGAAGAAGCCGAACTGAAAGTGGTAAAAGCACTATAAATTAGAAGAAACATAAACATGGCAAGGAGAAATGCAAATTTCGGAAAGGGTACTCAACCAGGATTTAATTGAGGCAAAAGAAAGTTCCTACAGGGTCAAGGACAAAGACAAGATCCTTCAAAGTGCCTAGCAACAGGTTAACAAATGCAATCTAATTCAAACCAGAAAGTTAAATATCCCAAATATGGAAGGCCTCATAAAGGTGAATGTCTTTTGGGTAGTAGGGCGTGTTATACATGTGGTAAGACAGGACATTTTTCTAAGAATTGTCCCTCCACCTCTGATGAACAAAGGAAAGTTTCAGCTCGTGTGTTTACCATAACTGCGATAGATGCTGAGGCTGATCCATCAGTTGTAGCAGGTGAGATCTCTATCTTTGATATCCTCGAAAATACATTAATAGATTCAGGAGCTACACATTCATTTGCATCATCAGCATATGTGAGAAAATTGGGCAGATCACCTTAAACTTTGAATTTAAGATACTGTATAACTATTCCATCAGGAGAAGTGCTATATTCTGGTCAAGTTTTGAGAGCGTGTCCAATACAGATAGATGGTAGATAGTTGTGGGCAGACTTAATAGTATTGGATATACAGGATTTTGAGGTGATTTTAGGTATGGATTGGTTATCTAAGTATCATGTTAGCATTGATTATAACAGTAAGAGAGTAATATTTCAGCCACCTGGTGAAGAGAAGTTTACTTTCCTTGGGTCTTCTAAGAAGAAAATGGTACCAATTATTTCAATGATAAAAGCAAAGAAGTTACTTGAGAAAGGATGTACTGGTTATTTGGTAAATGTAATGGATACTAGAGAGGAAGTTAAGATGAAGCCAGAGGAAGTACCAGTAGTTAATGAATTTCTCGAGGTATTCCTAGAAGATCTACCAGGATTACCACCTGATAGAGAGATAGAGTTTGTTATTGACTTACTACCTGGTACAGCTCCTATAAAGCACCGTATAGAATGGCTCCAGCAGAGTTGAAGGAACTGAAGGTACAATTACGGGAACTTTTGGACAAGAGTTTCGTACGCCCAAGTTTTTCACCATGGGGTACTCCAATGTAGTTTGTAAAGAAGAAAAATAGAACTATGAGGCTTTGTCTTGATTATAGAGAGTTAAATAAGGTTTCAATCAAGAATAAGTATTCTCTCCCTAGAATTGATGATTTGTTTGATCAGTTACAAGGAGCTTCAGTGTTTTCCAAGATTGATTTAAGATCTGGATACCATCAATTGAAGATCAAAGAAGAAGATATTCCTAAGACAGCTTTTAGAATAAGATACGGGCACTGTAAGTTCTTAGTGATGCCCTTTGGCTTAACTAATGTCCCAGCTACTTTTATAGATATGATGAACAGAGTATTCAAGGGTTTCTTGGATAGTTTTGTTATAGTGTTCATTGATGATATTTTAATCTACTCATGCTCAAAGGAGGAGCACATAGAGTATTTGAGAACAGTTTTGAGGATCTTGAAAGAAAAGCAGTTGTATGCAAAGTTTAAGAAGTGTGAGTTCTGGTTGGAGAAAGTTATCTTCCTTGGTCATATAGTGTCTGGAAATGGTATTTCTGTGGACCAACAAAAGTTGAAGTTGTAAGTAATTGGTCAAGACCTACCAATGTTTCAGAGATTCGTAGTTTCTTGGGATTGACTGGTTACTATAGATGGTTTGTAGAAGGATTTTCTAAGTTGGCTTCTCCATTGACTCAGTTGACGAGAAAGAACATGAAATTTTATTCGGATGATAATTGTGAAAAGAGTTTTCAAGAGTTAAAGTATTGTTTTGTCATAGCTCCTCCTATACTTTCTATACCCACTGGATCTGGAGGATTTATTATTTATAGTGATGCTTCAAAGAGTGGCCTAGGTTGTGTTTTGATGCAAAATGGTAAGATTATCACCTATGCTTCTAGGCAACTGAAAGAATATGAAAAGAAATATCCTACTCATGATTTGGAGCTAGCAGCAGTAGTTTTTGCACTGAAGATTTGGAGACATTATCTTTATGGAGAAAGATGTCAAATCTACGCAGACCATAAAAGTCTCAAGTATTTCTTTACCCAAAAAGAACTAAATATGAGACAGAAAAGATGGCTGGAACTAGTGAAAGACTATGACTGTGAGATTAACTATCATCCAGGAAAAGTTAATGTGGTTGCAGATGCTCTAAGTAGAAAGTCATTAGCTGCTATGTCACTTAAGTATATCGATTGGAAACATCTTTTGATAGATTTGCATCGATTGGAATTAGAGATAGTGCCTAGAGGTTTAATGGAGAAATTAGCAGCTCTTACATTACAACCTACAATTTTGGAGAGAATTAAGCAAAGCCAGAATACAGATCCCTATTTGACAAGTTTGAAGATTAAGATAGAGTCTGGAAAGGAGGTGGCCTTCCAGATTTCTAGTTATGGTGTAATCAGATATAGAAATAGACTGTGTGCCAGATAGAACAATTAGAAAGGAGATATTGACAGAAGCTCACACTACTCCCTACTCTGTGCATCCCGGTACTACAAAGATGTATAGGGATTTAAAAATCCATTACTGGTGGCCAAGTATGAAGAAGGATGTGATTGAGTTTGTAGAACAACGTCTCACATGCCAGCAAGTTAAAGCTGAACATCAAAGACCTGCTGGTACATTGAAGCCTATACATGTGCCACAATAGAAATAGGAAGAGATTGCTATGGATTTGGTTGTTGGACTCCCTAAGACAAATAAAGGTTATGATGCTATTTGGGTGATTGTGGATAGATATACTAAGTCCACCTATTTCCTGCTGATTAAAGTAACTTATAGCTTGGATCAATTGGCTCGGTTGTATGTTCAAGAAATTCTCAGACTACATGGTGTTCCAAATGTTATCATTTCTGACCGAGATTCTAGATTCACTTCTGGAAGAGGGTTCAGGATGCTATGGGTAAGAAACTGGCATTCAGTACAACTTTTCATCCTTAAACAGATGGACAATCAGAGAGAACTATACAGACTCTTAAGAATATGCTTAGAGCTTGTGTGTTAGATTTTCATGGGTCTTGGAGTAAGTACTTGCCACTGATAGAATTTGCCTACAACAATAGTTATCAAGCTTCAATTAAAATACCTCCGTATGAAGCATTGTATGGAAGAAAATGTATATCTCCAATTCACTGGGATGAGACGAGAGAAAGGAAATTTTTTGGTCAAGAATTGGTAAGAGAAACAGCTGAAGTAGTAGAAAAGATTCGTAAAAGGTTATTAGCTGTTCAGAATAAACAGAAGCAGTATGCTGATCCTAGAAGGAGAGAGGTCACGTTTAGTGTTGGAGACAAAGTATTTTTGAAGGTTGCTCCTATGAAGGGAATCATGAGGCTTGGGAAGAAAGGGAAGCTTAGTCCCAGATATATAGGCCCATTTGAGATACTTGACAAAGGTGGAGATGTTGCCTATAGACTTATTTTGCCACCATCATTATCAAATGTACACAACATTTTTGACGTCTCTATGTTAAGGAGATATATTCCAAACCCATCACATGTTTTGAGTTTTGAGCCGTTAGAGTTGAGCCAAGATATGAGCTATGAAAAACAACCAGTGGAGATTTTGGATAGAAAAGAAAAGGAGCTTAGAAACAAGAAGATCCCTTTAGTCAAAGTACTATGGAGGAACCATGAAGTACACGAGGCCACATGGGAAAGAGAAGAAGAGATGAAAACTAAGTATCCTCACTTATTTGGGTAAGTAAATTTCAAGGATGAAATTTAATAAGGAGGGAAGGATTGTGATACCCAAGATTCTCACATGCATAATAAGCCAATAATAAACATGTTCATATTGCGCAATAGACATATCATGAAACTAGTGTCAATTTCATGGTAAATTGCTTAAGCTGATTGTTAAATGCTTTCGATATATATTATTGTACTAATATTTGTTGAAGTGCTCTCATGCAGTGTAAAGGCACAGTACCCTCAAAGAGAGAGCTTGGTATGTGAGAGGAATAAAGAATACATTCATGAATAGTAATACTATATGCACATGCACTAAAATCATGTCTGTTGATAACTTGGTCAAATAGTAGTTTTTTGGTAAAATACATTTTTTACGCTTTTCGGAGCCAAATTCACTGTGTGTTTAATATATCAAATAGCTTTAATTTAATATTTAGGACTCATTTATAGCATTTTATTTGTCGGACCCAGGTAAGCACGAGGTGGCAGTCACTGTACTGAATTGGTGTTTAGTTGCACTAAGCTAGCTTAGATTCAGCTTAATCGTGTAATGTCAATTTTATGCGTTCTATTAATTAGGCATTGATACTATGTTGCATTATTAATTGGAGTCTAATTGACTTATTTTTTTATGTTTAACGATTGGTTATGGGGCTAGGTTCCACCAAATTACAATAAGATTGGTCATATGGGATTATAGGTCAAAGTATGACTAGTTTTTACCTTCTAAGCTAGGTTTCACCATTTTGGCCTACACTTGGGTGTATGGGATTGACCAGCAATGTGGTGAGTATGCTAAGGATGTTTTAGAGCTGGAAACATGGAAAGTAAGATGCAAAATACCCAAAATACCCCTTAGAACTTAAGTTATGCCATTTCTTAGTCATTAAGTATCACTTTTAGACCAAATCTGGTCACTTTCTTTCTCTTTCTGTCCAGCCACGACCTGAAACTCCCTAACTCTTTTCTAGACTTCTCTCAACTCCCTTAAGCCATATCCAAGAGTTTCCAACTGGTAAAAATCAATTTGTTGCTCAAGAAAGCAAGATAGGTCCAAACTAGTCAAGGTAATTCTACTAGCTCTTCTTCCTAGGTTTTGTTTTTTTATTTCAATTCTCCACTTGATACTACTTAAATAATGGTTCCTCTAGGTCCTCTTAGGTCTTAAAATCAAAATCAAAACCTTGGGAATCAGTTTTGTAGAGGTAGAAGGCAAGAGCTTCAACAAAAGTTCAAACTAGTCAAGGTGAGCTTTTTGTGGAATTTAGAATTGGTAATTTATTTCTATTGCTTTAGCTCTTAAATAAAGCTTTTATTTGATGAATAAAGGTCCTAGGAAACCTTATATATGGCTGGAAAAGAAGAATTTAAGTGGAGGATTAAAGTTAGACTTAAAGCCCGAAAATTTGCTATTTGTGGATTCAAGTGTTTTCATTGTTGGAATAAGTTGTCTACACTTGTAATTTGATTTCTTTACTTGGAATGTGTAAGACATTAATTCTTTTATGTAGATTACATCTATTTACTGGCTGGTTGTGATGATATACAAGTGTAAAAGTGGTTTTAAACTTAGTCTAAATCGAAAAGAATTTTAGTGTAACTAGGTTATTCTAAATGATCTTCTTTGAGGTGTATATGTGGGAATTGGCTTATAGATTGTTATTGCAGGTCTTGAACTAGGATTTTAATCATGTGAGGATGTCCTAAAAATAGGAGAGGTGTTATCCAAATATTTTTAAAACTAAATGGTACCATTTAGAAGCAAATGGACTAGTTTTATGAAAATAAGTGACGTTTTAGTTCATTTTGTGATTAAGTTTCCTTATTTTGTAAAAGTTGTAATTCGGTCTTGTGCTTGTTTTCTTTAAGCATTTTACATTGTAGTGATTATCTTTATAATAAAATTGACATCAGGTCTTCCACACACTTTGCCACAGAGGATATTGATCCTTTCTGCTATCTTTTTCTACCGAACACAAAGTAAGTAAAGATTTATTTTAACTGTATCACAAGACAATAGTAGATACAAAATGTTTTCCTACATGCTTATGTGTATTATATTAATTATATATTTTTCATATGGTTGTCGTAAAGTGTACAAAAGACATAAGCATGACATGATCATTTAAGCATGATTTCTAAAGAAGTGAAGTTTTTCACGCATTGGATTTAAAGTAGTACCATTGTACTGATTTTACGAGATATGTTTTAAGTACATTTTTTAGTCTGTCTGCGTTGGATAAGTATGGTTTGTACAGGCATCCTTCCCGCATAGGTGGGCACGGCTTACCGACTGCCGGGACTGAGCATTGTACTATGAGATTTATTAGGTGCTTTACCTAGTCGGTCTGCGTTGGGTAGGTATGGTTCGTATTGGCCATATGTTTCCTTCCCGCATAGGTAGGTACGGCCTACTAACTGATGCGACTTTGTAGTGTACTCAAGGGCCCTATAAAGAAACATTTTCTAAGAAAAGTGCATCAAAATGAAAAGTTATGAAAGAAAGAGTACAATGGGAATTTCAATGAAGTTTATGTATGAAACACGTTCACGAGCATGCATGATCTTTACTTACTGAGCATTAGCTCATTTGGTTCCTGTGATGCAGGTGAGGAGATATATGATTTATAGAGTTGTTGGTTGGCTAGCACGCTTTCTTGTCGCCATGATCATACAGATATAGAGGAGCTTAACTTGTGGGCGATGTTTTCTTTGTATTTTAATATTTTGGTGTGTTGTAAATAATACTGCTATTGGTAAGATAAACTGATAAAGACTTTTTCGTTGTACATTTCGTAAAGACACTTTTAAAAAGTAATGACACGCAGCTTCTTTTGTTTTACAGTTTGAAAAGTTTAAATTTGGCCCCACTTTTTTACAAAAATGAAAATATGGTTTATGAAAGAATATTACTTCCTAGTTTGACCTATATAGTGATATAGTTAAGCTAGGGAGTGTTACACATCCTCTATTAGATTCATCCTAATAGTTCATAAATTATTTATAGGCAAATTAAAACCCTAACCCTAAACATGCAATTCCAATCCCCAAAAGTCTAATTAGTGTGTGTAGACTCAATAGATTACAGGCAATTACCTTAAAATTCAAATGAATTGAATCCTCTTCTTGCTTATCCTTCTTTTTTGAAACTATATGGCTGCCTCTCTGCCTTTTCCATAAAGTATATGTATAAAACTGAGCAGATTACTAGTCTTAGGATTTCTTAAAGGGTCAATTATTCAATTACTAAAGTAACCCCATTAAATACCATTAACTAAGGGCTTTTTAGTCTTTTATATTATCCTTATATTATTTATAAAATATAAAAAATTCTCTTTTTTTTTTTTGAAACGGGTTGTCACATTCTCCTCCTCTAAAAAGAAGTTTAGTCCTCTAAACTTAAAGTCTTGTATTCTCTAATGAACAAAATATTAATAAATCCACACATGTCTAGGAAAACCTCAACATCTGGGTAAAACTGTGATCATCACTTACTAAATTGAAACGATCTTTCTATCAATATGATATGAACTTGAGAATGTAAAATTATTCCAATTTAAGTAATTGAAACGTTAAAGAGAGGTCATCACTTCTAAAACTTATCTATCAATAACTCCATATCGTTTCTCGTTTATTATGATAGCTCCTTTATACTTTCATCCAAAAAGAGAATAATATGATGACTCAAACTTTTCTTTGTACTAACAAAATCAATAGAAATTCTTAATAATTAAAATTCATTGAACCTTTAGTGCCTCTTTCAATTGCATGCCTATAATGCTAAGAATATACTTCTATTTCTTTGTCAATACTTCATATATAGCTACTCCAATACTAGATCGAAACCACAACTATATACAAATATTATTAAGAGTATTATTTTCTTCCATAAACCTTTGAAACATTCTTCAATATATTCTCAATGGTCTATATATACATATATACTTTTTTTTTTTGACAATCCATTTATTTCAGATCAATTTTGTAAAGCTCTAACAAGTCTAATTCAATTTCCAAAATCACGTATAAGGTCTTATAAAGCTTAGATACAATATGATATCTTTATTATAAATGACCACAAGAATCATCTTTTGTCTCATTCCGTCTAACTTTAATCTTCAATAGGCCAAAGTATCAAAATTAAATCCAATCACCAAAGCTTACATCAAATAAAAATGCTATGCTTATAACCAAATTACATATAATTCTAAATCTCAATGTTCACTCAAAATAACCATAGAGATTAAAACCTAGTCGGTTAAGGGATAAGCCAAGTCTAATAGCAAAAATATGAGTATACTTAGTCAAATAATACACTATATAACTACTTTACAATTTCTAGTAATCATAAATAATCTCGTTATAAAATTCCGCTACCGTATTATCTTTCCTATATAGTATACCAAAAGTTTTCAACCTTCGTCTATATAGTCCTCATTCACTTTCCCATAGACTAAATACTAAGAAATATACTAAGTGACTTCTTTCATATACTAGTCCTCAAAATTTTTTTAGACCTTTATCTTAATACCTCTAGGATTTCTAATGTCTCATACTATGATTTTCACAAAAAAAATATCTTCTACAAGTAAAGGAGGTCAATAGAACCACAAATATGAATATCTCTCCACAAACCACATATTTCATAAAAATCAAATAATTTATCAATCTTATAAATATTGATCGACTTACATATTCTAGTACATAACTATTTTGACCATTTGTTTTATAATCACAATTTTTTTTTCCATCACCGATAATAGTTGAGTTCCTAATAGTAAAACACTAAGTTTTCTGAAAATTCTTATCTTATAATTCTTCTAGTTACACATCAAATAAGTACTCTTCAATTTGTTTGTGTAATCCAATATAACTTTCTAGAGAAGAATAACACCAAACACTATCAAATACAAAGATCACTTTCTCCTATACAGTAACACCATAGAATAAACTTGTGAACTCGTTTACAACAACCATGTATTCTAATTTCAACTCTACTACCTAGTATTCATAATCATAACCAAAATATCCATTCACCATATCTCGATTTTTGCTTAGCTATCAAAACAAATATTATTAAGGTAACATCATCTCAAAATTATCCAACTGCATAAGTCATTAAGGCTTTATAATTTTTTTTTCCAAGTAATATCATTTTCCAAATCAGTCCGCCATTACGTTTTTCGAAATATCACTTTCTAATTTATTATTCCACCTATAAGTCGTTCATGCCTATATTTCAATCATATCATCATCAATATTTATAGAAAAACTCATAGTAAGGCCTTTAACAAAACTAACCTATTTATCCTCAATCCTCTAGTAACAATAACATGTATTCTCATCAGTGAACACAAGCATATAAATTGACACTTCTTATATCATCTCTTTATCCTTTACATCAAGGAAACTAGTTATTCAATAAACTCAATGTACTCAATGTTTCATTGTATGTTCTAGCCTATAGCACAAATAATTACACTTTCTGAAAGAATTTGAAATATTTTCTCTCCATTATCCCATTAATCGATAAACTCAAATAGACATATTTTCGTCACATTGATACCATAACTAGGTAATCTCTATTCTATAAATCTCTTACATAGATAATATAAGATTAACAACTCCTTAGAATAATCACACAATTTCTTAGGAACCAAATAATTTCTCTTCTCTAATAATTAACTTAGACTTTTTTTAAAAAAAAATAGGGTCAAAAACACTGAGATACAACTCAAGAGAAAGTTGAAGAAAATAGCAAGTAGACTTATAAAGTTTTAATATCAACTCCAAAGTAAGACTCACTAACTCGATAACTATTCAATATCAATAATAAGAGAAGAAGATTCCAATACCCTAAGTCTATTAATTAAATACAAAAGGAAACTAATATCAAAAGCATTAAATACTAGAAACCTCAATATGCAACTACTAAATCTTAAGCGATCCCAAAAGTTCATGTTCATTTTTAAACGATTCCAAAAGTCTATGTAATATATATGATCACTAACTATGAAGGTTAAACTAATTGTTCCATCAACAACAAAATTTAAGAATACGAACTTAACCTACTTTAATACTCGAAAAGACCAAAGTAACAAACTTATCAAATTTAAACTAATCACCAATTCAAATATATCTCCAAACTATAACAGAAGTTAAGTCAAACTTAAATGATCTCAACTTAGTTACCTGATATTCTAAACCTCATAAGATTGACTTATTACGATCCAAATTGTCAAACTTATCCTAATCTCTGATACCACTTGTCACGCCCCATAGGCATGCAAGGTATCTTTCTATAAACTAATATAATTAAGAATATTTAGTCTCTAATAAACACTAATGTATAATATAAAATCCAACAACTCTTTTAAAGTCTCCAAATATTCAAAATACATACTATATAGTAGAAACTATAATCTAATAAATTCAAGATGATCAACCTTCCGAGACTTTACATTTCTCAATCAAGATGAAGAAATTCCTTTCTTTGAATCATGCTCCTCAATTACTTTTAAATAAGTTCTCCCTTAGTATACCTCTTAACTGATGATCTTTAAAACCTGGGAGGGAAAAATAAAAGGGTGAGCTAGAAGCCCAGTAAGTAACCAGTAACCTTAACTAGTTAGATCAAGCATATGTAAACCAAAATCATTAACAAATATTTTTCAGAACAAATTTGGTTTAAGAAATCAATATTTTTGAAAATATTCAAATCAAGTCGTCTAGTAAACAATTTGACAAAAAGAAGTAATAATTTTCCAGATCTGTCTTTTCAAATCCTCTTTTAGTCAATAATAATTTCAATTATACTTCTCCCCAGTTTTTGGCGACTATGGCCACACTTAACCCCTGTGACTAGGTCTGAATCTGCCACAAATAACCCCTGTAACCGGGTCCGAATCTGCCACAAATAATCCATGTAGCCAAGTCTAAATCTACTACAGATAACTCCTGTAGCCAGGTACGAATCATGAATCTACTACATTTAACCCTACAGCTAGGTCAATACTGTCCACATATAACCCCTGTGGATTGGGTCTACATGCATAGTCACTGAAGAGAGTTTCAAAACACTTATTTATAACAACGAATCATAAACAATTTCACTTTTATCTTATTACAATATTGTAGTCATTCCAAAACAATTTTCTTATAACCATGTCCAATAGTAATTCATATACTTGATCCATAATTTAGTATAAAACATAGAATCATACTATTTTCACAAAAATTACGTTATTTCAATAAAACAGATTTCTTTCAATAAATAGTCTTATTACTAAAATATATTTTACTTGAAATCATATTTTAAAGAAAATATTTGTAAACATGATTCTATTAGAAGTAATAAAATAATAAAAATATTTAGCTTTTGGACGAGAAAAACTACTGGAAAAGATCAAAGGTTACTTATCTCGTTCGCTTTTTCTATTTAACCAAAATAATCAATATAACCTTTCAAATACCTATTATCACACAAATCATATATAAGTATCACAACAATAAAATCATATTCTAACCACAACAAAAATATTGACTACTTGCTGCCCATGCGTCTCCTATAATCAACCTCATAGCTATTCCCAATAATGTCAATTTCTCACAGTTCATAGTAATTCTAACATCTCTCTAAAAATTTCTAAATTTATGGGACTTATTCTATAAGTCATGGGATATTAAAAGTATCAAGAATGTGACTATAGGGTTCATATATAAGCCCCGTGCAGCCGGATAAGCCGCAGCCACGTTTTGCTAAAAGTACCCCAAGTTTCAGATTTTTCCAGATTCGTAGTACTCACTTCAATTGGCTAACTCTCTGGTTATAAGTCCGTTTTTGACAAATTATATACCGTTCGAAAGCTAATTCGATAAGCTTTCCAACCATAACAAATATGACCCAATCAGACCAGTAAAAATCCCTGAAAAGCTAGTCGGAATCGCTATTACGTTTTTTACATCTTAGCCCAAAACTCAAAAATTCATAACTTTCTATTTACCTAACTAAATCACTCAAAATTTGTCTTTTTTAAATCCTAATGTCAATAGGCTTCATCTTCTAATCAGATTCATCCTAATAGTTCATAAATTATTTATGGACAAATTAAAATCCTAATCCTAAACATGCAATTCTAATCCCCATAAATCTAATTAGTGTGTGTAGACTCAATAGATTACAGTCAATTACCTTAAAATTCAAATGAATTGAATCCTCTTCTTGCTTCTCCTTCTTCTTTGAAACTATGTAGCTGCCTCTCTGCCTTTTCCATAAAGTATACAGATAAAACTGAGCAGATTACTAGTCTTAGGGTTTCTTAAAGGATCAATTATTCAATTACTAAAGTAACCCCATTAAATACCATTAACTAAGGGCTTTTTAGTCTTTTATATTATCCTTATATTATTTATAAAATATAAACAATTCTCTTTTTCTTTTTTGAAACAAGTTGTCATAGAAAGAGAGCACGACTAAAGAAAAATAAGAGAGGTGTTGTATTATAGATAGTATAAGTTCATTAGTCCACAAATGAGAGCATTACCTCTCTATTTATAGGCAAGGAATGCCTTATACAATAAGGAGACTTCTATTACAAGGGATTGAGGTGTCAAATACTTATTAGCTAGTTTTCCTTAATGGACAAAGGGATTAGGTATCAAGCTCATATTAACTTAAGCTTGCTTAATGTAGAAGACTTTAGGCAACAAGTACTTGCAGCTACAAATCCTTTAATTACAAGTTGGAGGATTCTAGGGTCTTCTAGAATTGTCTATCATTAGTGGATAGCTTGCATGTGGTCTAAACGGCATGCAGCTTAGCTTCGGCTAGAGGAACTCCCAAAACGGCAGGTAGTCCAGCCCCAAGTGACATGTAGTTGGTCTTCAACAACTTGTAGTTCGAGTATGGGTAGAAAGGAGCTCAAACGATATGTAGTTTTAGCCAAACTATATGTCGTTTCCTTGAGTTTATGTCGTTTGTCCCATGGCCCGTGTAGTTTCACTAGACTTGCTCAAGTCTTGCTAATCCCATGCTTAATTACTACTAATTCTCATTTTAGGATTAATCCCAAAAATTGGGAAAACCCCAAAACACTCATGAACGTTTTTTTTTTATTTTTATATTAAACGCCCATGAATGAACATACATGAGCATATTTCTTCAAGTTTTTCTTTTTCTTTAAGTATGAGTTAAAGAAAATTTAGGAAATTAAACCATATGGTCCTTTCTACAAGAACTTTATGCAAAATCAGTAGTACTAATTTTTTTTTTTTAATCACTATAGACCCTCATTTTCCTGCAATATTCCACCAAATGTAAATCGAAATATTTTTGTGACGAGAAAATGTATATTGATAATAGACTGAATCAATGAGCGGCCTTAATGCATAAAACTTATGTGAGAATCAATTTAATTTTGTCCAAGAACAAGAAAGTTTATTAATTCATCAATCTTTGCGTTAATCTCTTGTTTTTTCTTTTCTTTTATTCCTTCTAATTTTGGATTTTCCTTTTTTAATCACACATCATGTCAACTCTATATAACAACATCCATGGTGAAAAATATGGAGAAGAAAAAAAATCTAGTTAGTCATTTTTTCGTAAAACCGAATGTAAAAGTATATATGGAAACCATTAAAAACATCAAAAACCCAAGTGACTTTAACTCCAAAGTATGGAATATATCACGTACAACTTTTTTCAAAAAAATAAATAAATGTACATTACAAGTCTAATTTCGTTAATATGAATATTTTTGCCACATTGAATATGCAAACTGCAATAACATTCAGAAATCAGAATAGAATTTTTGATTTACAGAGCTCTAGAGATAATATAGTTCTATTCAATCCCAATATGTTTTTATGAATATGATAACATTCTTCATAAATTTGGTCATATAGAACGAAAGACAAATTTCTTAAGTGATTGAAAAATATTATATTCTTTTCAAATCTATATGACTCGTAATATTCTAGTTTATCCTTTTGATTCTTTATTTTTTGTTTAAAAAAATGAATTTCTACTTATTTTTTCCTTTTTTAAATGAAGTAACAAATATATATTAAGGAGAAATTATCACTAAAAATACCCTCTATTTTAAACAAATGTGAAAAAAAAACATGTGTTTTTATAAATTCAAAATAAATACATTCTATCACAAAAATACTTTTATTTTAAAAAATTGAAAAAACCCTTGTATTGTTAAAATTTCAGAATAAATACATCTATTTGAATTATTATATCATTTGCTACTTTGACTGGGAAAAACATTTTTGTCACTTTCGAAATTTTCGAATTTTTTCAATTTTCTTAATTTGTGCTGCAAGGATGGAGGGAAAAGTTTTTTTTCTGTCACTTTCAAAATTTCTAAAAATTTTAGATTTTTTTTCGTTTTTGGATTTATGCTACAACTATGGAGGGAAAAGTTTTTTTTAAAGAAGTTTTAGCCAATCTGTAGTCTCTCTCTCTCCCTTCATTATTAAGTGTGATATGTGTATCTTAAAATAATATAATAAATGGTAAAATAATACTTTTACTAATTTTTTAAAGACTTTGACTAGTCAAAGGTAGTAAATGATATGCTAATTCAAATAGAAGATATTTATTTTGAATTTTCAATAATACAAGGATCTTTTTCATACTTTAAAAAAAAAAAAAAAACAGATGGTATTTTAGTGATAATTTTCCTGAAATAAAAGGTACCTACTTTGAATTTCCAAAAATATAAGGTTTTTCTTTTTCACATTTTTTAAAATAGAGAGTATTTTAGTGATGATTTTCCTATATTAAATAGACTATTTTCCATTTTTTTCATTTAAAAAAATACCTATCCATAGAGTAAAAAATCATTAAGGAAAGTAGGTGAGATTCTCTACAAAAATTGAAAAAGAATGGAAATAGATGAATGTGACTTGCGATAGTAGGTTAAAGAAATATACCTATCCATGGAGTAAAAACAAAAATCTCAATTGAAAACTCTCTCTCTCTCTCTCTCTATATATATATATATATACACACACCTAATTAAAGGGGAAAAAATTAATATATAAATAGATATTAGGTGTGTGCTTAGTATTGAACACATATATGAAGTAGTTATGAGTACATATATATATATTTTTTTGAATTAAGTTATGAGTTCAACTTGTACACTTAGGAAGAAACTGTTTTTTTTTCTTCTTAAAAAAACTTTATATTGTTATAATTATAATTATACTTATACTTTCATCATATTTTATTTCCTAGAATTTTCTAGGACTTGAAAATGAATAAGTGATATTCAAAATATTACTAAATTTAAAATTAAGTTGCATTTTTCAAATACTACTAAATTCAACTGATATGAATGAAAAGCATAATAATTAAAATTGACTTATATTCGAGTATGCTTTGGTATTATTATTTTTTTAATGATTTTTTTTTCTTTATGCTATTACTTGTTTTGGGGAGAAAAAAGTTCAGAATTCCTTGGGAAAATTTTATTTTATTTTAGTAATTAGAAAAAACTTTTACCTTAATAAATGTAAAGATAATTGAAAGTAAAATATAGAAAGAGAGAAACGTAAAACTCTTATTCCTTTTTCCCCTTATCTTGTTTAATCTTATTAAAGATCAGAAATTATGTTTTTCATTTTATTCTAATTCCTAAAATGATCAATAATTTGAAATGAATGAGTGACATTTTAAAATGTCATTATATCTAGAATTTAGTGATATTTTTAAAATCATATATTAAAACTTAATTTAGTGGCATTTCTAAAATACAACTAAATGATACTATTAATGTGATTTAAAAAAAAAATCATTGCAGATAAATTTTGGTAGCATTTGCTCAGATGTCACTAAATTAAATTTAAATTTTAAAAAAATTTCATTGCAAATAAATTTTGGTATCATTTGCTCAAATATCACTAAATTAAATTTGAAAAATGCCCGTGAAGATAAATTTTAATGACATTTTTAAGCAAAACACTAAAATATTATTACAGTAATATTTTTTTGTGTAATATCACTAAATAAAATATCATTAATCCATACTTTTTTTGTAGTACTTCCTCAGACTTCATTGCAACTGCATGATGTTAGAGAATATTTTTTCTTTTTTGGACAACCGTATATAAAGAGTTTCAAACTCAGCTAGAGTTTTAACCAAAAAAGAAAAAAAAAAGAAAAAAAAGAAAGTAAAGAGGGGAAAAAAAACTAGGTCGAACGAAAGGCCCGCAAACCAAAGCCTATTGGCTTATGTATAATAGAAAGAATATAGGCTACGGATGTAGTCCCCTCGAGGGACCAGTCCCGTTCATGTTTTGGCCAACACATGTCATATTTTAACTAATCTGTGTTGGCCAAAACATGATTTATATTGGTCAAAACATGAACCGGACTATATCCATGCCTAAAGATATATATATATATAGTTCCAACTTCCAAGAAATGGTGGGATGGATCGGAATTGGATGAAGCAACCAGTAAGTTTGCTTGACTTCCTCAAACTTCATTGCAACTGCTTGATGTTAGAGAATATTATTTTCTAGTGCACTTATATATGTGTTGCACAATTATTAATATACAAGATTACTCTTTTAGCTGATTATTTCGTTTTCTTTCTTTGGGGACATATGAGATCGAGAAGATGTGTGTGATCTCTTCTTCATCTTGGATATGTATATATATATATATATATTGGTGATGTTTCAGTGGAGATTTTTGTTTTTGCTCCATTGATGGGTACTTTCATCTGGACCATTGGATTTTAATCTGATGGTTATAATGATATTAGTAATTTTATCAAAAAATAAAAATCTAATTAAATATTTATGACTTAAAAAATTAATAACCTATATGTGACCTATGAGTTGGAATTTTTTTTTTTCCAATCCATTTTTCATTGTTTTTTCTTTTTTTCATTTTATTGTCTATTTTTATTAAAAAATAAATAGAAAAACAAGTAACCGTATATATATCTAGATATTTTTTTTCTAAAGAACTAATTGTATATATATAAAATTTTTCATTAAAAAATGAGTCCTTTTTTATAATTTCAAAACTAACATTATATATCCCCTAAAAAAAAAACTAATGTTATGTATATATTCTTAAAAAAAAACAAATAACCGTTAATATAAAACTATTAAATACTAATTTTTTATCAAATTTTTTTCTTAAAAAAACATTCTTTCTTTTTTATAATTTCAAAACTAATATT
>JXTC01000162.1:370638-384220 GCA_002914845.1 Trema orientale
AATGTTGCAGTACAAACAAACATGAACTTATAATTAACTCAGGATTGAGAATAAAGTATTATCAATACCAAATGAGATTTAATAAGTCTGACAGTTATTTGAGGTCTATTAAATCTCATAATTGATCCATTCAATGTAGTCTAACTACATTAGTAAATCCATACGTAATTAAGACAAATTACTCAATGAATTTACAACAGTTAAAATAAAGAGCCCAACTTTATTTTGTCAACTGTGAACAATTTTATTTAATTACAAAATAACTTGTATCGGTGTCTTCTGTGAATCCACCTCGTGATCACAAAGATACATATTATGTAATTAAATGGACTTTTATTCAATCATACATATGCAAAAGATATAATGAAAATATCTAACAAATTTTATTAATTCTAGACAATGTTTATTACATGATGGAATATGCTTTGGAGAGCATATATTCCCAACACTATGCTCCTCAGAGGGATGCTTAAAGATGGACTTTATGTGTTCAATAAGCATTTCAAAGATGCTGCAGTGCCTGCTAATGTAGCAATCACTGTTGTTTCAGTTCTAGTAGGAAAACATCTAACACTAAGTGTTCTGGTGACAAGTCTGTAAGTACTAAATACTAGTACTGCTGTACCTTTGCTTTGTAATTCAATAAACATGACTTCTAATCAATCTGAATGTATTCTTTGGCACAAAAGATTGGGCTACCCTTCTGTTAGGGTGTTGAAATAAGTTCTTAAGTCATGTAATTCTGATTCTTCAATGAATAAGGTACCTGATTTTTGTGATGCTTGCCAATATAGGAAAAGTCATACGTTACCTTTTCCAATTTCAACTTTTAAAGCTACTGCACCATTAAAATTAGTATAATCTGACATTTGGGATCCAACACCTATGATGGCTAGTAAAGGGTATCCTATTACATTCACTTCATTGATGACTATTTGAGGTTTACATGGATTTACCCACTTAGAGCTAAATCTGTAGCCATTACAGTGTTTAAGGAGTTCAAGGTCTTAGTTGAAAATCAATTAAACAGACCTATTCTAGGTGTCCAAACCGACTGTGGGGTAAGTATAGACCTTTCTCAACTTAGTACAAAATAGAATATTGTTTCGTCACCCATGTCCACATGTTCACCAAACAAAATGGTAGGGCAGAATGTAAACATAGACATGTTGTAGAGTTAGGCCTAACATTACTAGCTCAAGCATCAATGCCATTATATTTTTGGTGGGAAGCTTTCTCAACCACTGTTTATCTCATAAATAGGCTACCAACACCCACCCTCTCCAATATTTCTCCCTTGCAAAAGTTACATGGTCACAAACCAGATTATCTCTTCCTCAGACCATTTGGATGTGCATGTTTTCCACACATGAGACTATAACACACATAAACTAGCTTTTAGAACCTCAAAATGCGTATTCATAGGTTATAGTTCAGCTCATAACGGCTACCTACGTTTGCATCCCACTGGTCATGTCTATGTCACTAGGAATGTCATTTTAAATGAACGAGTTTCCATATTCTGAACTATGCTTCTCCAACACAACAACTCATCCGAGTGATACTTCAGTTCAGCCTACTCTCACTACCTCTATTAATTGTACAACGGCACAATGGCCACATATACAATTTGGTACTATACCGTCTACTTATGATCAAGTTAACAATCCTCATCATGCCCCACAACCAGCTCTTGCAGAGTCTACAGTATCGTCTTCTACCTCCAATACTGCTTCAGCTACTACAGTGTCTTTAGAACCTACTGCTATTATTGACATAGATCCACCTAGTGCTGGTTCTGCTACAGAACCTCCACTAAGAGCTACAGATACTCCAGTTCAGCCAGCTACTATTTCCACACATCCTATGATCACACAAAGCAAAGATGCCATCTATAAACCAAAAGCTTATGCTGCGACAAAACATCCTCTGCCAATCTCTCCGGGTCCACTTGAGCCCACTTCAGCTTCTGAAGCACTTTTAGATACAAATTAGAGCAAGGCTATGGCAGCTGAATTTGATGCTTTACAGCGAAATCAAACCTGGGATTTAGTGCCTCCAGATCCTCGTTATAATGTTATTAGAAATAAGTGGGTGTTCAAGCTAAACTTCAATCCTGAAGGGTCTGTTAACAGGTACAAAGCTCGCCTTGTTGGTAATGGTTTTCATCAAACACCTGGGGTAGATTTTTCTGAGACTTATAGTCCTGTTGTTAAACCGACTACTATTCGAGTTGTGCTGACTCTAGCTGTGACGCAAGGGTTGGATATTAGATAATTGGACATAAACAATGCTTTTCTAAATAGCTTTCTTAGAGAAGATGTTTACATGATTCAACCTGAAGGGTTTGTCAGCTCTTCTACTCCCAATTATGTGTGCAAACTGAAAACGGCCTTGTACGGTTTTAAACAAGCTCCTAGAGCTTAGTTTGATGGGTTGCAAACTACTTTTCAAGCATGGTGCTTTCACTATTCTAGATCTGATATTTCCCTTTTCATTTACAAGTCTCAAGCTACTGTTATGCTATTATTAGTCTATGTAGATGATATCTTCATCACAGAGAATAGCTCAATAGCAATCTCCAAGCTTGTTCATGATTTGAATTGTCCTTTTGCACTTAAAGATTTGGGTTCTTTGCACTATTTCTTAGGCATTGAAGCACATCTTACTTCAGATGGACTGTTCTTGTCACAGTCAAAATATATTGCTGATCTATTGAAAAAGTCTCATATGGATTCAGCCAAATCATTACCTACCCTTGTTGTTTCCCATAAAATTCTGTTAGACTGAAGGTGATCCTGTGGACAATCCTTTTCTGTATCGCAACACTATTGGAGCTCTCCAACATGTTACCATTACTAGACCCCACATTTCATATTGTGTTAGCAAGCTGAGTCAGTTCTTACAGGCTCCCAGGTGATGTAGAAGTCTACGAGAATAAACACGAGTAAGGGAGAAAGCTGGCTGTCGACAAGCCAAGCTCTCAAAGCAATTCCATTAGCTTTCTCACTGTAATTTTCTATCCAAAACCAAGTCTATCCCCTGTTGCCGAAGTCACGAAAAGATAATAATAACAGGGATTACAAGTTGGCCATGAAACGTAGTCGTTTCATTTAGGCGACTTTGACTCTGACAATAAACAAAACGACAACAAAAGAAACAGTCCACAAATGACTCTAAAGAAAATAAACGACGACCAGTAGGATAGTAACTAAGCCCCTGCATCAGCAGGCCTGCAAATGAGTCCGTCGTTACATAAAAAGGACCATCCATCATGGTGTTCACTTTCGCAACACAAAGTCTCTTAGATTAATTGGATTCTCAGACGCAGATTGGGCTAGTTACCCCGATGATCGACGCTCGACTACAGGCTATTGTACTTATCTTGGTGACAATCTGGTGTCTTGGAGCTCCAAGAAACAAGGGGTTGTAGCTCGCTCAATCACTGAGTCAGAGTATCTGCCTTGGCCCATGTCACTGCCGACCTTATGTGGCTCAAAGCTTTACTCTTCGAAATTGGTGGTTGTCCTGCTCAAACACCGATGGTTTGGTGTGATAATCAAAGTGCAGTTGCTCTTGCTGGCAATCCAGTTCTTCATCAACGCACCAAACACATTGATATCGATATCCACTTTGTGCGTGAAAAGGTGCTGCGTAATGAGCTTGATATTCGTTTTGTTCCAACTCAGGATCAGATTGCTGACTTGTTATACCAAACTAGTCTCCACGACTTCGTTTCTTCATATGCATTCCAAACTACAAGTGGTTGTATCCCCTTCTCGTTTGAGGGGGAATGTTAAGCCACCTGATGATGTGTCAACAGAGTTAGCCACGCCAGCAGGCAGTCAAAGACTCCAGTCAACCATGCAAAGCTTCAGTCAATGATCTAGCAGCCTCTGTTAGTCTGTTAGCACTAATTCAGGAGTTAGTTGTGCAGAGTCAGACTCCGTTATAATTAGTTAGGTTGTTAGAACTAATCAACAGATCTTGATTATGTTAAGCTCGTTGTTTACTCTTGTATTTAAGACATTATATAAATACCAGATCAATTGAATGAAGCTCTAAGATTCTAGTGAGCTAATTTTCTTTGCTTTTCTTAGCATCCAAACCGTCCTTGAGCTTTCTTTTCTATAACCTTTTACGAGAAAAATCATAATAAGAACAAAACTAATTAATTTTTTTTAAGAACGAAACTAATTAATTTTCTTTTTTAAGTTAGGAAAACATTTTAGCTCAAGGGAAAAATAAGGGTCAAATCAATATATGACGTATGGCGTTCTTTCTCTCTCTCTCTCTCTTCTTCTTTTTTTTTTTTAATGGTTTCAGATTATATTTAGCTTACGCAAGAATAAATGTGTATAATTAATTGCTTAAATCTATGATGTACTCATATGGAGCTTGTAGTCATTAAAATTCAAAAAAGAAGAAAATTTAGTTTATAAACGAATGAATCAATGCATTTTTAATATTACGAGGATATTGGAGCACAGACTCCCCTTTTCTATATTTTTAGAGAAAGAGAATTAGTTGGGCCCGTTTGGTTCGCCTATTTGAATGTGTAATTTGAATGGAAATTGTAGAATGTGTTATAATTAGAATGGGAGACATTTGAATGGAGAAAATAGTGGAATGTGTTGTAATTAGAATGGGAGCATTGGAATGGACCATTCAAAAATACCTACTCTCCTCCATTCTCATTCAAGACACAAAAAAACCATTCCAATGGTTAACTTTTCAGATGGACCATTTGAATGGAAAAACTGAATTGTTGAAACAAGCATACATTCTATTTGAATGGAAAAACTGAATTGTTGAAACAAATACACATTCA
The DNA here is from genome assembly GCA_002914845.1 of Trema orientale. Classification (NCBI taxonomy): domain Eukaryota; kingdom Viridiplantae; phylum Streptophyta; class Magnoliopsida; order Rosales; family Cannabaceae; genus Trema; species Trema orientale. The sequence continues at coordinate 375,470 of JXTC01000162.1, forward strand.
AATGAATTTTTCATTCCATTAGAATGGAATGATTGAAACAAATGGAGCCTATGTGATCCATTTTGAAGCGGCCACCGTTACGTGAATAATGCAATTTTTTCTTCATTTTTTTATTTTATATATATTTTTTCGTATCGGAGGTCTAGCAGTTGATTTTATCTCATAGCTGAATAGATAAATATTTAATTAGATTTTTTCCATAAAAACAGAAAGGACAACTAACGGATCGAAAAAAGACTGCATATATTTCTCCGATAACAATGATTTCTTTTTTTTAAATTCAAATATTTTATGTTACGTAAGGAACATCTACTACGTACTTATGAATTTTAATAATCCTGTAAATTAAGAATAAGTTGTCATCTTTATTCACGACATAATGGTCACTTTGAATTAATCTGTATTAAACTAAATCATTTGGTAATTAAGAGTGGCCCGAAACCGTCGCCTTTCCTCGTGTCATCTTTTGTATGGGGTTAAAAATAGGACTCATTCAAGGGCTGCGTGAGTTCAAGGGTTTTAATAAGTACTTTTGGAATTGGACACAACAAGACACATCATGTAAGTTGTTCTGCTGGAAGAGATCATCAGGTGGTTCTCTTCCAGTGTTGAAAATTTGGAGGAAGACCCTCCATCTATATATATATATATGCGTAATTATAATAGTCGTTTACTCGGCCATATATTAAGGCACAATGACCTAATTTTCTGCTCCAACTTATTCATCTTGAATTAATATTTTACCCTACTCGTTATATTAAAATGTTATGATTCATAGCGGGACACCACAACCGGTTAACGAAACCGATTACTCCCAGTCACATTGAACTAAACTCAGCATTCCGTGGAACCCACGGTCAATGACTTCCTTCAAAGATGCTTGTGCCATATGCACATGTCAGAACGTGACTGATAAACGGGACAGTATCGGACGCCATATACATATAGATATCCACGATGCTGTTTAAATTGGGTATAAAGACTGTTATTAGAAGTACTGTCTTATATGCCCTTCCATGCCTTTGATCGTGGCTTACATATTAATTCTATACTTTGTAGCAGTGAATCTTACGCTCGACTTAATTTGTATTGTGAGGGAAAAGTCGAAGGAAAAAGAGAAGGAAAATATTTTTCTGAAATTCTATAAAATTTAGTTTTCGAAACTTTTTTTTTCATAATTTTTTCATAATAATTTAAATGCTCTAAATTTATTGAAAACGTCCCTTACAGAATTCCCGTAAAAATTTTTCTTTCAATCTTTGATAAAATCCAAACAAAAGAAAATATATAGAATTCTTAAGAATTTATTTTTTTTCCTCCCTAAAATCCAAGATCCAAACAGAGCCTTAAAGATACAAAATGTATACCATCAATTTGTTCCTCGAGTCATATTTGGATAAAAATTATATAGTGAAATGCAACTAATAATCTAAAGTCAAATTAATCAAATAGTCTAGCTAAAAAATCCTTAGCATCTCTTCTTGAAAAAAAAAAAAACAAAAAAAAAGAGAGGAATACGATCTAATTGGAATAAGCCCATATGACACCACTCGCAATTTTGACTAGTATATATTGGATTGCAAAGCTTACACTTCCTAAGTNAAAAAAAAAAAAAAAAAAAACTAACTAACTTCATATTCTTCCTCTCCGCTTTTTCTTCTCTTGATACCACGATCAAGTAGGATTTCCTTAGTTTTTTGTTTTTTTCGCTTTTTCCTTTAGTGATCATTCCATTTGTGTGAAAGTTCGGGTTTTTGTTTTTTCTATAATTTTATTTTTGTCATACTAGAATCTATATATATGTAACTTTTATTAATTTGTTATTATTATTATTATTATTTAGATTTTTTTCTAGATCAAAACCTTCGAAGATTCGGGATCTGGAAGAATTTCTGTATAGAGATGTTGCACTCTTTATGAAGATGGAGTCTATTAGGATTGATGCTAAATTTTAAGATGATGAAGGTAGAATTTTTACTTTTTTGCTTCGTGAAGGTCTAAATCTTATGGTGTTTTTAGAAGTTTATCATACATATAGTAGAAAGTTAAGGTCAATTAAGTCGTCGTTGGCATGATGAACTCAGCTGGTTATATATTTTGCAATGACCTTAGTGCGAGTGAGGCAAATCTCTGTCGAGAGATGGTGTAATGAAGTGACCATACACTTGATTCGCATAGCTTTTTTTTTTTTCTCTTTTTTTCAGATCCTTTGTTTTGTAATATAAGCATAGCAAACAATTTGTTATAATAAATAATTTCTATGTTGTTCTGTCAATAACTTCTTAAACCTTAAATAGACACCCAAATTTGTTTTTGTTTGGTTTTCAAATTATATAATTTATTTATAAAAAATGAGAAATTCACATTTAAATTGTTTGGTTATAGGTTAATTTGTTTGGTTATTAGTTTAATGGATATATTTGATTATTTGACCATGGCTTCATATGAGTTCTGTCCACTTAATTTCTAGCGAAAATTATATATAATCTAAGATATATTATCCAACATATTTTATAAGGCATTAATCTAGAAGAGATACTCAAGTATGGGCCATGGTCTAATCCATATAGGAGCTATAATGTGGAATACTTAGGTGAAAACAACGTTAGAGACACAAATTATAACAGAATATAGCGGACCTTAAATTAAGAGACATTATAGGAACCACTCATGTTAATAATAATAAGATAGCATTGACTATTTAGCGTTTAACGTCAATGGAATCTGCGAATCTGTGACATAAAGCTCATATTGCTTAAAAATGCTCTGAGACTTCTGGTACCTTAAATAATCCAATCTAATTGTATACTACGTGACACAAGAGAATCAACTCTACCAAATAACATTAATCAAATTAAAGAATTAGCACTCAGACTGGGGAATGTTAAAAAGGCATGACGTCCAACATCAACATGTTTTTAATTTGTAGTGATTTAAGCAAGCAATTTCGATGGTTCCTGACACAGTACTTTCATTTGTTTAATGACCAATAAGGAGAGACCATATATACTTTATTCTACTTTCTGTCATGCTATATCTTAGGGCACATCTTTTAGATCGCCACAAAAAAAGAACTTTTTGTACATTTATTCGGAGAAAAATTTGTGACTAAAAGTAAAAAATTTAACTGAATAAGTAGTGGGAAAAAAAAAAGTGTTGTGACTACATGAATTCCGTTATGCATGATTAAAATTTTCATAAAAATATAATAATAATAATAATAATTTGTGACTAAAAATACTTTTAGTGGTAACCAATTTCACCACTACATACTAGTTGTAAATGAAAGTACTATTAGTTGCAAGTTACTCTGAAAAAAAAAAAATTATGACTAATTAAATTATTAATTGCTTACCATACTAAAAAAAAAAAAAATCACATTTAGTGTCAAGCTTTTTAGTCACAACAAAATTTTTTTTGACTAAAAGTGACATTTAGCCACAACAAATAATTTTCTGCAAGTAAAAGAAGATATTTAGTCACGAGTTATCACTAATATCCTTTTAGTCACAATCTTTTATTTATAGTCTTGAAATTTATTGTGACTAAAAATATATTTAGTTACAATAAATTATCGTTTTTGTAACTAAAACTTTTAGCCACGAATTTTTTAGTCAGGATATACATATAAATGATAACATTGTTTTAGTTACGAATTTTTTATTTTTAGTCACGATTTTTGTTATCACTAAAACTAAGGTTTTTGTAGTTTCAGGTGCTACTGAGTTTTCGTAAGAAAGAAATATTATGTATTATATATCGTATATATAAAATATATATTCGTGGAAAATGGACAGCCATTATATGAAAGTAATATTCCATTACTTTATATTTGGGAGTAATATTACAAGTGTCTCATGGAAAAACTACGTACCTTGGCTAGCTCGCTAAAAACAATCAAATTCTGTTCTTGGACTAGCATTTCTTGAAGTCACACTGAATTTGCTTTACATAAAATAATGATCATATATATGGTGCATGGAGAATTTATTTTGGATATATTAACTTAATAAAGAATCTAACTAATAAAGAATCTAACTAGTTGTCTTTGAATTGGGTTACACATCCACAAACAGAGGGGAACCTGTGTGATTTAGTACCAGATTAATGTACATATATATATATATATGTATGTATATAAGAAATCATATGTATCTACATTAATTTTATTGGTCATGATTCAAATCTTAACTAATCAAGTATACATACCATCAAACTTAACTTAAGAAAAGGGACCAATAATGTATATCCTGACAAAGCAATTTATAGGTCATCCTTTCTTGACAGACATTAAAGGAGAAAGAAAGAGGGAAAAACAAATTTAAATCGAATTGATCAACTTCAATGTACATATATGTATGGGGATAATAAATTAATTAACAACTATGAACCTTAGACCAACCACTTTATATGTGCTGTTTCTACCAGTATTTTTTAAGTAGTATAAACCAAAAATATTCCATAATAATGTTGATATAATAATTAAAATAATTCCCTCTTCACCTTCCGATCTTCTATATAAATCCTACTAGGCCATTTTTGCTTTCAACACAATCAAAAAGCTTCTCATCTTCCTTTCGCAAATAACAGGTTCAGTCTTATTCTTAAACATCATCTCCTCCAACATAATGACGATCGTATGCATTTGTACGTACTATACAAATATGTATATATTTAGGTACTAATCTTATTATGGGGAAGGTGACAGAAGAGAGTGGGCACACATGGATCTTTTCTTGCATGAACCCTCGACCATGCTTGAAGCTATGCGTGCCCTCCCTCTGTCTGTCACCCCTTATTTATTCTCTCTTTTTCACATTATTTTAAAAGTGTATTACACACTTATTTATCTGATAACTAACCATTTCCTATTTTAACACTTATTTATCTAATGTATGCAATACTCTATTTTCTGCTGTGATATATATGCATGATGTCACAAATTTTAATTCATATATAATTAATGTCTATGTTGATCATTCCCATATTGCATGACTACGTTAATTTTCCTCCTTTTTTTCCCCTCATATTTGACTCTACGGTTATACAGTTAATACTAGATATTAATACTTTTCTGTTCCTTGCACATTTAATACAAAAATAAATGAATTTTTTGATAATATAGCATGTGTTACTTGCCACTTCTGCATCCCTTGTTTGCTTTGGCTTTACCGACGCATAGTTTTCCAGATTTTGATGAGAGCCAACGTTTTCACTGGCACAATCCATTAAAATATATTTATATATATATATATATATATACACGCACATATTAAAGACTTACACCATCAATATTATAAGGACCCTGTCCCTTGTTCAATATTGTGCGCTTTGGCGATCTTTACAGTTTCACAGTGTTCAAAAACGTATTTATACTAGTTAAAAGCATTATTCCTTTGCAAGCTCCAAGTATCTAACATGAAGCTATGTGGACATGTTGGCAAGTAGAGGAAAATACCCTTCAGACCAAGTGGAAGGACCTGATACTGAAATAATGATCATGTTGGAGTCAGTTTAATTTTGTTTTCTTTTTTCTTTATTCTAAGAAAACTAACATTAATTATCACATTTATACCTATATATTCAATCAAATATAGAGAAAAAGTTGTTCTAGTTGAAGTGGAGCATGGACTCGACCTTCTGTTCCTCTCGTCGATCTTCTGGGTCTGTCGGGTCAATCCCATAGAAGGGTTGATTGGAGAAGTCCACCCCTAAGTTTGGATTATAGGTAGTATTAATCATATTGAAATATTTTTATATATATGCATGTGTGATCTTATGCTGTTAGAGTAGCACTTATTGTAACATGGGCAACATTAATAGTAATATTTCTAGGGTTGCACAAAAAAATTGCAAACCCGTCCAACACGCCCAATCTGTGCCGCGATCCAAAACTAATAGTTAGCGTCTTATGGTTTGAGTGATTTTGGATTAATTTTATACTAATCCGTAATAGAATGAATGGAAAGAGAATAGAAGTAAATAAGAAACTGTGAGTGGGAAAGTTTATGATTCCTTTCCTCTACTATTAATTAGTATGTAAACACATAAAATAGAAAATTTTTGCTTTTTCTTTTCTCTCTATTACGGATTAGTAAATATATCCTTAAAGTATTACACAGCCGCCCAATTGTTAATAACTACCAAGCTCCAACTGTAAACACATAAAATGAAAAATATTTCCTTTTCTTTTTCTCTCTATTACGGATTAGTAAACATATCTTTAAAGTATTACACAGCCGCCCAATTGTTAATAACTACCAAGCTCCAACTTACCCAAGAAAATCTACCATGGCCAGAAGGAAGATATGATGGAAGGAGAGTTATATTACCTAGGAAAAGGAGAGAATAGAGGAATGAGATAGCACCCTTCTTTTGTTATGTTTGGTACAAGAGAAAGAGAGAAGACCAAAATCATTCCCTTATTTGGTAGGAGGGGAGAGAAATAGATGGAATATTGTGAAGATTTTAATTATTAAATTGCTACGTACTCTACTAAAATTATTAAATAGCTACTCACTAGTGAAATTTCCTCCTAAAATTTATATAATTTGGAGAGGAATGAAAATTGGTTAAATTAAGAATTTGACATTTATTCTCTAATCATTTCCTTCCTAAAATCATTCCTATCAAATAAGTAATTTACTCCAAATTCATCCATTAATCCCTTAACTCTTTCCTTCTTTCTATTTCTCCCCCTACTAAACACACTTATGTGTCATGTACTTGTAGACTATACTAATAGTATGACTATGGAATTTAATTTATTATTTCTATAATCATTCAGTATACTGTAAGGAGTTTACAATATGATATTTTAATTATATTAGTAATTTTGGTGTACACTACTTATATATCTCCCATACTCGCATAATTATTTGACGTACTTATATCTGGGGTTTAAAAAAAAACTTGAAATATGATTTTTCTAATTTTTCTGTACAAATTGATCATCTTGACTGTTTTAAGTTATTTTCAATAGATTTTAAGTGTTTGTCAAAAGAAATAAAATATATTCGATTTAAAGTTTGTGTTTAGTGAGGAAGTTTGCAGTCAATTTGTACACAAAGATTAGACATTTGCAGAAATTTTGAATATCGAACTATAATTTTACACAAGTTAAAAAATAGTTAAAATTACAGAATGGCTATAATTCAAAGTAATGTTTTGCAGCTAATTCTCATACTTTAAGTTTATTAATTTTTAAAGTCCAAATAAATAGTTTTTGTGAAGTACAAAGAGCACTTTAAAGTTTAAAGTTTTTATGTAATTTAAGCATTTTGCATGTTTAAATGTGAAATAATTTAAAAGTGTCTTATTTTTAATTATATTATTTTTTACATGTATTCAAATTCATAATTGTGTTTCTTAAATAACCTAATGCACTCCAAAATAGTGCAAGCTCAACCCACTCTATTACGAGTACGTGAGCATGATCAGCCTCATTTTTTTTTTCTTTTCATTTATATCTCACTAATTAAATTATACCACATCCCCCTAAACTAATGGAGATATTTGTAAGGATGTATAAAGAAATAAAATACTGAAAATAAAATGACGACAAGTAGCAAAGAAAACTGGAAAATTTTGGGCAGCTAATCTCAGTTCTGGTTGTGCATCCTTATTTATATTAATTTACCCCTCATGAATATTAGGAAGAAAGAAAATTAGTTCATATGTACTAAGACATAAAGCTGGTTGTTGATTATCCATCTGCAACATATCGATTTGACTATAGAGAAATTTTTAAGAAATAAAAATGTTGTACAGCTAAACAAAATTTATTAAGATTCATAACTTGATGACTTTTATACGTGTCAATATATAAGTGCTCTTTCACCGTTATTTAATTTTGTTCTTATATTATAAAAGCTAAAAAAGATGTGTCATTTGAAATGTTTTTAAAATTTCCATATATGTATACACATAGAATACTATGGAGGTATGGATTAAATGAATTACATATTGCCCGAGGGCAAGCAAAGTCTTGTGTGCAGTATAGTGTCAAAAATCTACTGCCCCCAAACTTGGTGGCCATGAATATTAAATTTTGTAGCTAAATTTTTTTAGCTACAATTTTTTTAACTTTAGCTACAAAAAATTTTGTAGCTAAATCTAACGTTTGTTGTAGTTAGTCTATTGTCAAAAATCTGTTGCCCCGAAACATGGTGGCCATGGATATTGAATAAGTGGTGACATGATGAACGAGTTTAACCTATCATCAATAAGTAACAGCTCTCATATTAATTTGTATATAAAGATTTAGGGCCGTTTGGTTGGGGGGAAAGGAAAATAAAAGAATGGAATTAATTCCAAAATGACTTAATTCCAATGTTTGTTTGGGATGTTAGAATGGAAACAAGTTTTCCAATAGAAAAAAATTTGATCGAATTGCATTCCACCCAACCTTGGGTAGAAACCCATTCCATTCCACTGGGTTTTTTTTTCTCTTCCCCAACTTTATATGAAAAAAGTCATATTAACGAAAAAAAAGAAAATTATTAAGAATACACATTTTATGAAGAAAATAATAATTTTTTATTTTTATTTATGAAACAATTTTTTATTTTTTATTTTCTTGTCCAATGTGCTTTTTTATTAAATATAAGAAATAATTATAAAATAATATTACTAACATAATTAATAAAATAAGTTAATTTAATAAAGTAATAATTTAAATGATAAAAAATAATTAATAAAATAAATTAAAATAATGGTAAATGTAAAATAATTTAATAAAATAATAATTTA
>JXTC01000162.1:384620-401714 GCA_002914845.1 Trema orientale
AAAAAAAAAAAAAAAACTAATCAAATTGAAAGTTATCTTTCTCTCTGTTTAGCTCCCTACTCGTTATCTCTTTCCCCGCCACCGTAGCCCGTAGGCCTGTTTGATCATTTGGTGAAAAGTTTACAAAAGAAAAGAATCAACCATGTTGAGTGAAACATTTTGAATTTAATTTTTAAAAAAAAAATTGATTATTCAACCAAGCAATACATGCAAGAAGAGAGAATCCAAAAGTCTCTAAATCCCACAAAAACTCAACACAAGCGTCATAATTCATGAAAGTCAACTTTCCATATATCTCTCAAAACTCCACACAGAACTCTGTAATTTAACACGGAAAGAAGGTATGGCCAAATTATTCATTTACCACCGGACTCAAATGACATTATATTAAATAGGAAATTTTGAAAAATTCGAAAACAAAACTAAACTAAACAAAGATAATCTTAGGTCCGAGTTTCAGATATGGCCAAATTAAATAATTTTATATTGTAACAAGAAGTATTGATATTATAACAGCAGAAGATAAAAATAACACATCGTTCGTTTAGTTATCTCTCCATAGCATAGTCTAAAGGGTCACACCCAGAGAATTAGATATTATTAGTAAAGTTTGAATGAATACAAACACCAATTTGACTTTTATAATAAAAAATTAAAAAATTAAAAAAGTAAATAAAAAAACTTCATCTTTTGATTATCGCAACATGAATATATTCGTTTACCAACGTGTCTAACGAGTAACACTCGTCTTACATTGACTTCATACACTGAAAGTCTTTTAGAGTCTTGAAGTCAACTTCTCTTTAAGACAATCAACACATCTCCCAAAACTGTCACTCAAATAGCTAGGACACCTTCTAAGTCTAATAAATGGCTAAAAGAAAATTTTTTCTTTTACAACTGAAGTACAAAAGGTGGTCTCTACCCAAAGCTACACTTAAGAGGCCTTTAAATAGAAAGAGCAAGTCTTCACACGTTAAAGTATCTACAAAATAACTATTAAAAGCATTTAATATTGATTAGAAAACTTGCACAATCAATCAAGTTCGTTTTCAAACTTAGAAAACTGATTTGAAAAACAAATGTTGATTCAACACTCTATCAGCATAGTCATATTGTAACATATAAGGAAACTCGCAGATTCTTTTCTTGAAATAGAAAACACAATTATTACACATTTTTGACAGCTCATAAATCAATTGTAATCAATCAAAACCATCAAGAATCAACAAAAAAAAAAAAAACATTAAGAAAACTTGCACATCAATTATTCAATCAAAATCTCTTAATTGGTAGCATTTTCCTTATCCAAGTATGAATAGCTTTATGGATAAATTAGGTAACTACCTGATCTATTCTATAGCACCAAAACATGTCCACATACATGATTGATACACAAAACTAGATCTAATCAGTAAATAATTAGATTAGTGAATATATTGGTAAAGAAATAAAATATTGTGGTACAAATATCAACATTACTTATTTTCAAAATAAATATTCAATCATTAATAATCAATATGATTAGATTTTTATGATTAGCAATCAAATAATTCGTGACCTAAAGCATATATTAAGCAAATATGGAAAAACTTCATGAGATCAAATATCATGTCGCATGTTGTAACATAACTAGTAAATTGGACATGTTGTAACATGAAACCACCAATAGATTTACTCTTTCAGATAACATTATCTATTAAATGAAATAAAGATTCGAATTTAAAACACCAATCGAACAACTAAATGCGATCAAAACACCAAAATCATGATCTACCATAATTAACACTAGCTTGAGGAACTTTGGGTGCCTAGGGCTTTCTCAATTTCTCGCCCTTGAGGCATTTTTCTACCTCAGAAGAAGACACAATTTGGGTTAAATTGAAGATCCCTCAACAATGGGTAGAAAAGAGCATAAGAGAGAGATAAAAAAAATAATAATTTAAGCCTTTTTTTCTCTCAAAAAATAATTGACACTTTAGCATTATTTCCGTCAAATTATACATGGAATAATTGAAATTTGACAGAATGACCAATTTCACAACAAACGAATAATACAAGAGGGATAAATGCAACAGAAAATAATTCAGCAGCAAAAGTCTATACAGCCCATAATTAGGAGGTGAAAAAAATATTTTTTCTTATTATAAATTAATATTTATTTAACTCAATTCCTACATTAATTAAACAATGTTTTCCCTCCCTTTAAAGGGAGAAAAAAATTTTTGGACCCACCAATTTCTTTTTTCCCCATTCATGTGTAATTGGAGATGAGGTCGAGAGTGAGAAAAGTATGGTATTGTAACATCTTAGTTATAGTGACATCTTTGGTTACTGAGCTTCCTTATATTCTGCATAAGTAATAGAGCAATGCTATAAGTACGAGTGGTGCTCAGCATCACAATGACGTATCTATATGTTATTAGATGATTTTAATTAATGAACTATGTCCTGCGTTCCACGTAAATTATAATTGTATTAGCTAGTAATAGACCGAGTAATGGTGTTAGGTAACATATGACGCCTTATAACATTATTGTAAGTAATATTATATCTATCATGATTATAAAACCCATGCATAAATTTCTTGGATCTCTCTTTTATTGTTATTACATTTTTTGGGAAACTCTTCATATTGTTTGGTAGTACCTATGTATGCCGTTGTATTACTATTGTATTAAAACTGTCAATTGGCCCTTTAGAACAATAAATTCAGTGTACGGGATCGATTATGAACCGACCAATAGTAGTGACATTTGTTAAGAATCCAGAAAATAGTTTTTTTTTTTTTTTTTTTGAAGGGAGAAAATAATGTTATTGGAAAACTGGTCCACTTTATAGTACTATTCAGAAAATAACATCAACATGACCCAACACTTACTCGACACTTTTCATTTGTCTCCCATATTTTCCTCCTTTCGAAAAACAAAAAGCAGCGGTAAAAGGGGAGAGGCAAAAGTGTTTGATAACCCTTCATGCATTTGCAGCACCATATACACACTGTACACATCCTCCTCAAAGATTATATAAATATATATACACTAGTCGTGGGAACGTGTCTTAGGCACGTGAAACCGTTGGTTTTTTTTTTATTTTATTTTCCTTTATAAGAAAGAAATAATACTCACAAACTATCATTAATACTTTATTGTATATTTGTTTTAAATAGAATAACATTCTCAAAAATAGGATTTCATGAATACTCAAGTTTGAGTGCAATTTCATGAATTATCTTGGGTTTGTTGGGACCGTCAAATCCTTCAAAAATAGGAAGAAAAGGTTGAAACAAAACAAGTGATGATAAGCAATTGTTTGACAGAGTTGAACCAGTTGCAGAGGACACAAAAATTCAGCATTATTAAATAAGAAAATATTATTATTATTCTGCTAGAACTTTCATAGCCGAGAAGTTATCTTCGTCCTGGGCAACTTTGTCTTCGTCCTGGTAACGCTGAGAACAACATCCCAGGCAGATTCATCCCAGTCGACTCGGTGGAAAGGACTGAGCATATATATCTGAAATAAGGAAAAACAAGAAGAAAGCTACCAAACTTGGGCATCCTTCAAGTTCTTCAAGAAATTGCTACAAGTGAGTAATTTTCTTCCTATTTTCGAGTTTGTGGTGGTATTCTTGTTTGAATTTGTGTGCTATTGTGGTGATTTGTGGTTTTTTGGAAACTTTTGGATCTCTTGAATGTATTGTTCGAACTGAAATAGGTGAATACACACTATGTGTCGATGAAATGTCTATGAGGCGTTTGGATCTTTAATTTGGAGTATTTGAGGGAATTTTGAGTTGAACACTTTGGTTTATAATTGTTGTGAAAGAAAGGAGTGGTTTTGGTGATTAGATTCTCACCAGGACTGTGGTGGTTTCTTAGCCCTTTGTATTTGTCTTGATTTCTGGTGTTTCTTGTTACTTATGGTGCATTCTGGTTGTTTGGTTGGTATTGAGGTGTACTGCGGTGGCCTTTTGGCCTAGTAACTAGTTATGGCTGACGAAGTATTTAGTCATAAGGATCTATTTTCCTTTCACAAAAAAGATTTTAGTTCACTTGTGGCTGGTGGCTCTTCGTTGGTAAATCTGGTTCTAAAATAGATGTGGTTGGAGGATCTAATGAAGCTTTGATGGTTGCTAACCTTGCTCATGGCAATGTTGTAACTTCTGGGTTTGGATCCGGTGGTTCAGCGGCTGCTTTGATTTCACGTAGCCATGCACGTGGTACTGCAGTTCTGAAATTAGGACAAAGACAAGGTAATGGAGCTGGTCCCTCTTATGCTCAGATTTTAAGTTCCTCTCCACATGTTAAGCATGATTTTAACACTTCCATGTCTTGCCTCCTCCTGAGCTTGTCATGCCTCATGCTTCTATTATTACTCCAGAGCTGTCCAAGCTAAGTATTAAGGGCAATTATTATGTTTGAGTACGGGTGAATGAGCAAGTTCTGAAAAAACGCATTGAATTGTGTCAGATTTCACTTATCGGATGTGTTTTCTTATCTAGGGATGAAATCCCATGGAAACTTGTTGATATTAAGCTAAAGTTTCAATCAATATGGCATCTTGCTTTCCCATGGCATCTTATCTCTTTAGGTAAAGGAGTTTTTTCATATTCTTTTATCTTCGGAGGAGGAAAAACTAAAAGTGTAGGATTTAGGTTCTTTAAGTTTAAAACCAGGGGTGCTACGTCTTCAATATTGATATCTTAATTTTAACCCCAATACCCAAAACTCAACTAAAACTCAAGTTTGGGTGCGATTTCATGAATTACCTTAGGTTTATTGGGACTGTCAAATTTTTTCTAATTTGGTCCGTGGAGTTCTTGGATTTATTGGGACTGTCAAATCCTTTCTAATTTGGTCCGTGGAGTTGCTGTTCCTATACAATTTGATGAGATGACACTTAAAGGTAAGTTTGGCCATTTTGCAAGAATTCTTATTGATATTGACTTATCTCAGCCCATTTAAGATTCTCTAATAGTGGAAGTTGGTAATTATTGCCTCTTTATCCCTTTGGAGTATGAACGACTCCTGAACTTTTGCTCTATATGTCAAACTAATGGCCATGCCGCTTCTTCTTGTAGGCATGGCCATAAGGTTGGGGCTACTATTAAGGATGATTCTAAGATGACTTGAGGACGTTCTAAGATTCATAAACAAGTTTATAAACCTATTACTAAGTCTCCTAAGACTACTGAGGTTCCTACTAATGTCATTTCAACTAATGTGGTTCCTACTAAGGCATAAGTCACTAAATCAATAGAGCTACCCATTAAGAATTCTTTTTAACTATTGGTTAATACTCTTGGGGTAAACAATGAGACTGAGATGGAATAGGGAAAGAAGAAGTTTTTGGGTGATGATGTTGTTATTGAGACTAATAAGCTTTCTCAAAATCTTCAGGTTGTGGCTGATCCTGATGGTACCAAGAATTCTACTCACTCTCCAAATTCCCCAAAGAAACTTTCTAGCTCTATGAGGATAGAAGACTATGATTCGAATCTGATTTTTAGCAAGAAAGATGGGGCGAAGGTTCAAGTTGCTCCTCCTGGTAAAAATGATGTAAATGTCTCTGTTCAGAAGGTGTCTGATGATTCTTGTCGGACAGGAGCAACGTCTAAAAAGACAAGATTTTTGACTCCGGTGTTACCCCCTCGGGTTGCTCAGCGGCTTGTCTCCAAATAAAGGTAATTTATTAGAACTGCAGAGGTATTCCTAATAGGAATACCCAAGTTGCTCTTCGAGATTTTTGTCTTTGTTATAGACCAGATTTGGTATGTTTAGCTGAGTCACTTTGTTCCTTTGATACTATTTTGGACTCCTTTTGGGTTGGCCTTGGTTGGACTTTAGTTTGTACTAATGAGGTGGACACCCCGATTATTTGGGTTTTTGATTCTGTTAGAATTCAGCATCCGCTAGTTATTTATAATCACTCTCAACATGTCTTTCTTGAGTTGTGGTGGGTATGTTAACAGTTCAATTTCCTTTGTCAATGGTGCTTCTTCTGCTTCTTCTAGGAGGAAGCTTTGGAATTCGCTTTTTGACATTGCTGTTTCTATTTCGTGTATTTTGGGTGATTTCAATGTTGTTCTGGGTTCTCATGAGACAATGGGCATTGCAAACTCTACTTCTTGTTTTGACTTTACGGGTGCTTCTTCTTTTGTATATTTGGACACTAGGGGTGCTTTCTACACCAGAATAGGGGAGTGAGGGGTCTGGTTCTCTCCAGTTTAGATAGAGCTTTATGTACTTCTAGGTTTGTTGATATCTGGTCTAATTTGTCTTTTAGCACTTTGTCTCGTCTACATTCTGATCACTATCCTCTTTTTTCGTTTGGAAGGGATTCAGGAGCTCCTCTTCCTTGTTCTCATCCTTTTCGTTTTCAGAATGTTTGGGTGGATGACTCCACTTTCTTGAATTCGGTTTCAGGTGCCTGGTCTTCACAGGTTTCGGGTTGCCCTACCTTTCGTATTTTGCAGAAACTCAAACTTCTCAAATCTTCTCTTCGTGCTTGGAATTGGGAAGTTTTAAGTGATTCGTTACCAAAGTTACCAAGGCTATGGATCGAGTTATGGATATTCAAAATAGGTTGCAAGTGGATGACTTTTCTGAGGAGATCTTTCGGGAAGAGGCTGATGCTTTGGCTATTCTTGATAATGCTTTAACTCTGCAAGATTCTTTTCTGAGAAACAAGTGTCGCATACATTGGCTAGAAAGAAGGGATCGTAATTCTTCTTTTTACCATGCGACCCTTAAGAGACATAAAGCTAACAAGCCCATGTCTTCTTTGATTATTAATGAGGAAATTGTGACTGATCTGGATTATATTGCAGCTTATGTTGTCCACTTTTATGCTTCTCTGTTTTCTGAGCCGAATCATTCTTCAGGTAACTTTTCTATTATTCAAGAATATGTTCCCAGTTTGATTACTTAGAATGATAATGCTAATTTATTGAGTCTTCCACTAGAGCAAGAAATTAGAAACATTGTTTTTGATATGGATCCCTCTAGTGCGCTTGATCCAGATGGCTATACTGGGAGATTTTTCGGTAGTTGCTGGCCTATTGTGGGTAATAATCTTGTCTTGGCAGTTTAGGTATTTTTTCATACTGGTAAGATATTCTCTAGAGTTAATTCTAATTTTATAGTCCTTATCCCTGAGGTTATTGATGTAAATAAGATTGAGCAGTTTTGGCCTATAGTTTTAAGGAATTTTTACTTCAAGGTTATCACTACGATTCTTACTACTAAGCTAGAACCTATTAGTTTCTGAATTATCTCTTTGAATCAGTTTAGATTTGTTCAGGGCCGGCAGATGGGTGATTGTATTTTGGAAGCCTCAGAGTATTTGAACTCTTTAAGCAATCAGCTTTCGGAGGTTATATGGCTTTAAAGATCGACATTTATAAGGTTTTTGACTCTATTGGTTGGTTTTTAATTCTGGAGATTCTCAGGTCCTTTGGTTTTTTGCCTACCTTCATTAATTGTGTCTCGACTATCTTCAATTCTGCCTGTATCTCGACTCTTCTTGATAGGACCTTTCATGGTTATTTCTCATACTCTCGTGGGGTTAGATAAGGTGATCCTCTTTCTCCTTTTCTTTTTTGTCTAGCAGAGGACTTTTTAATTCGTTACTTGACTCATCTTTTTAGTATGGGAACTATTGATTCTATCTTTTCACCTCATGGTAAGAGTGCTTTAACCCACTTTTTATATGCGGATGATGTCCTCATTTTTTGTCGAGCTTCATCTAAGAACTTGAGAGCTATTCAATCGGCATTGAGTTGTATGGGTCTCTTTTGGGACAGCTAGTTAATTGGGAGAAGTCTAATATCTATTTTGGTAAGGGTCTTTCCCCTTCTAGAGTTAGGGATTTCTATTCTATTTGTGGTATGAAGTGAGGTGGAGAGTCTTCACTATTTAAGGGTTCCTTTATTTGTGAAAGTTCCTCATCAGTAGTGGTAGATTCCTTTGATGGATAGTATACTAGCTTGATTTTGTTGTTCGATGGGGTTGTCTCTTTCTATAGCTAGCATAGTTGCTTTAATTAGTTTTGTGATCTATGCATCACTTCTTCATTCTTTTCAGATTTACAGATAGTCAAATTTTTTGTTAAGTAAAATGACAAAGGAAATTCGAAATTTCATTTGGTCGGGTTCTATTCTTCAAAAAAAGCCGGTCCAAGTCTTGTGGAAGAAATATTGTCGGCCTAAAGAGGAAGGTAGTTTAGGTCTTCAAGACTTATCTTTACTCAACAGGGCTCTTCTTAAAAAGTTTGCTTAGAGAGTGATGACTGTTGATTTCTGAGTTATTTTCTTATCTTCAAGCACGTTTTTTTAGGAGTAATGAGGATTTCAGATATCATATTAAATCATTTATTTGGCTTGCGCTCCATTCTTTGTGTAAAGATCTTTATAAAGAATCCCGTAGGTTGGTTGGAAGGCATTCCAAAGTCAAATTCTGGACAGATAATTGGATGGGTTCTCCGCTGATTGATTTGGTAACCCTCCATTGGAGAGTTTAGTTAGGAATTTTTTAACGGATTTGGGTTGATCTCTTTCCTCAGCTTTTACAGATCGTTTTCTGGTAATTGAAGATATTATAGAGTCGGTGGTCATTCTAGATGGCCCAGATGCTTTGTACTGGATGTGTTCTTTAGATGGTACGGTTACTTGCTCAGATGCTTTTGTTTCTCTTTCTAATTCTCCAATTGTTTGTATATGAATAATATCCTATAAAGTAGTTTATTATTTTGACATTACAAACAATGTTTATCGGATTATTTATTATTTATTTGTTATTAGTAAATTTTATGTTATGAATTTCTGTTTCATTTATGTCCCAATGATATACATGTTATGTTTATGTTTATCTTACGCAAACTTCTAAAAGATTCTGAGACATGTAATGAGTAATAAAGAATTATTCATATGATAAGTTCATATGTGGGAGACATTATATTCTTTATTTCATTATATCTAAATTAAATTGTTTGCATTCTGCATATTAAAGATGGAATACTTTACTAAGTAATAGAATTTAGTGTTGTTTATTTGATTAATAAAGTCTCCAATTATGGAGCAGAAAAAAACAGCCAGCCCTTGGGATTCACTATCCTTAGTGTTTTGGCAATCCTGGAGAAATCGGCTCAAGGAGATTGTCTTCTTATTCATCTGCAGATCTCTTCGTTGGTAATCAAAAAGGTGATCATCCACCGGATCAATCAAACGACTTTCGAGAATAGACGAGGAGGTTATGGAGTGAATCTGGATATTATTCTTGTCTAGATCAAGAGTTAATTTATGTTAGATCATGATCCAGAATATTTTATAAAAAGAAAAAATTTAAACGACCAATTCCGCTGCATTTTTTGATTTTACAAAACTATGGTATTCTTGAAAATAATTTTACGAAAATATTTTTCAGAATTTTATTCCAATGAATACCAATAATTGGTATCAAAGTATTATTTTGTTGTTGATCTAGCATATTTTACTCCGATCTATTCTCTTATTGATTGATGTTTATGATTTCCAAACGGTTTGATTATATTTGGTCTTGTTCATGTTATGAGTATGCTCGAGTTTGTATGATGGCCAATAGATTCAATGAGTTTAAATGATTATTTGATTAGATGTTGCTATGAGGTGATGATCATGTTTATTTTTTATTTTTGTTTCCAATATATTCTTGATTTCTATAGATTCATATTTTATGTTCTTGATTAAACTATGCATAGAAATACTTTAATCTTTAACTGTTTTTAAGTTTTTATGAAAAACTATTTTTCAATTTTTAAAAAAAAAATTTAAATGACGGAGCGGCGCACAGCTAGGAGCCGTGTGCACTACTTGTGTGAGCCCTGTGGGTGTGTCCCACGTGTGGGCCACACGGCCACATCCTCGTGCATGGCTGCGCAGGTAAGATGCCCTCACCGCGCGGATGTGACGAGGGCACGGCCCCGCTAGCCACATGGATGTGATTCACGCATAGTCGCGCATGCTGTGCAAGTTCATCCTTGCATGCCATGTAGATGCGATCCACACATGGCCTGTGGGTGATCACCCCGTGCATGCCGTACGGGCACAACCCCACTGCCCGCACAGATGTGATCTGCATATGGCCTAGTGAGCGGCCTCCTGTGCGCTAGTTGCGCGGGTGGCAATCCGTGCCTTGGCCGCTCGGGGTGTCGCCTCGTGCACCTGTTGTACGAGAGTTACGCGAGCATGTTGTCACTCGGGAGTTGTCTCGAGCAAGGCCGTATAGCGTTATGCGAGCCCGTTGGCGCCTGCCCGAACATGGCCATGTAACATCCCGAGGCCGCCGTTCACGTACTGGCCTCCTGTTCCGTCCGTCGACTTGTCCCGACACATTTCGAATTTTCGGCTGTAATTTTAATTATTTTCACTTTCAAAATTAATTTAATTTATCCGTAATTTTATGAAACCTGATAAATTAAAATTTAAACTCAAATTTTAAATCTTTATTAAATTTAAATTTTTGGAATTTGAATTTATGGGATATTTTAATTTGAATTTTGGATATGATTGAAATCTATAATATCTTAATTATTATTTGAATAATTAGATATATTTTAAAATAAAATTTATAAAAATTAGATATTATGTGATAATGTCTTTTATTTTTTTTTTAAATTCAAATTTTGAATAAAAATTTTAAAAAAATGATTATGTGATAGTTAATTATCTATTTTGAATTTTAAATTTGTTTGAATTCAAATTAGAGATATTGTAGGATATTTTATCTATAAAATCTTCTATCTTGTAAATTTTGAATTTTGTAAAGATTTAAAATTTAAATTTAAATCAAAATATCTTTTCAAATGTTCAAATTTGAATTTATGGTTAGTAGATATTTAATTAGATTAGATATTGATTTGAATTTTGAATTCAAATATGAAAGATAAGATAATAGGAGATATTTAAAGAAGCTAAATTCAAATTAAGATTTCAAAAGTTGAAATTTAAGTTTGAGATATTTAAGGAGATTTAATAAGTTAATTCTTTTATTTAAACTGATTAGATTTTATGAAAATCTTTTCTAATTTAAATTTTAAATATTATCTTCTATATTTAAATATTTAATATTATCTTATCAGTTAGAATTATTTAAATGTTAAATAATTTTAAATCACCAGAAATTAATAAATTATTAATAATTAATTAATTATCTGCTTACTATTTTGGTAATATTACATGATCTTTAGTAACATATCATATAGAAAATTAGAGCTACTCTCTTGCAAATATGAACATGCTTACATAATTGATTTTAGGTCACTAAACTAGCTAGATAACTGGGTAAAATCGATAAATTCTTAATTATAAAATATTAGTGGGAGAAGGTATGTGATACCTATGGTCTCCATTGTTGGTTCGTAATGTATTAGGATGAGCCTCGCCTCAGAATCTTGCTGAGCTCCTGTAGGAGGGTTTTCGTCCGGTTAATACTGGAAATGAGCTTCTTAGAATAAGGTACTAAGTAGACTATATGAGGCTGATTGCCCATAGAAGACAGTCTTATATAGAAAACTTAGTTACCAAAATAATGGTTAAACAGTCAACTCGAAACATTAATATCCTCTCGTAGGAGTTCTTATTAGTCAATTAGAGGACCAAAGAGCATGATAGTTAGAAATACAGAATAAGAGTTATTTATCTATTTACTAATTAAAATTATTTTAGTTTGACATGTTGATTGCATGACCCCCTGTAGGAGGCTTGTAATCAGTGGTAGGTCAAATTACCATGAATATAAGTGATAGTCTTAAGGATACTTTACCTGCATATTGTATATTTAATACATTATATTAATTATTCGAAATATGCTATATGATGTTTGCTTATACATAGAATATTTATTTGTTTTCAGTAGATATGGCACTTAATCCTTTATCCACTTTACTCACACAAAACAAATTAGACGATGAAAACTATGGAGACTGGAAACGTAACTTAGACATAGTGCTTATTGCTGATAAATATAAGTGAGTTCTCACCACTCTATGTCCTGCTCAGCCAATTGCGGAATCTACTAAGGATAAAAGAAACTTATATGATAAGTGGAAGTAATCAGATGAAATGACTAAATACTATATACTTGGCTCAATGAGCAATATATTGCAACAACAACATCATGGTACGGATACTGCTACTGATATGATACTGAGTGTTGACGAAATGTTTGTCAATCTCGGTCGTCAAGCTAGAAATAAGGCTACTATTCATTCAAGAATTTTCGTCAAAAGAAGGGTACTCCAGTTCAGAAATATATGATGAAAGTTATCATATACCTTAATGAAATGAAATCTTTGGAGCTGAAATTGATTGTGACACCCAAATTGACATGATTTTGAACACATTGTCAGACAAATTCAATCAATTTAAGATTGATCATGAGATTCATCGGAAAGACTATACTCTTACTGGCTTGATGAAAGATCTGCAAATTATAGAAAATATTCTTAAGAAGAATAAGTCAAGGTCAGCTGAGGCTAATGTAGCTCAAGCTAGTTCTTCCAAACCTAAGTCGAAAGGCAGAGGTAATGGAAAGAAAAAGACTCCAGTTTCAATAGCTCCAAAGAAAAAGAAGACTAAGAAGGATACCAAACTAAAAAGAAAATATTTCCACTGCGGTGAGGATGGATATTGGAAGAGAAACTGTAAAATTTACCTAGCTCTTAAGAAGGAGAAGAACAACGGTAAGGACAAACAAGGTAATGACAATTTATTATTCATTGAGACTTGTCATGTGATTGATTCTATCGATTCTTGGATCATAGATTCGGGAACCACTGACCATATTTGTAATACTTTGCAGGGATTCAAGAAAACTATGAAGTTCGCTAGTAAAGAGTTTACATTATGGTTGGAAGATGGCTCAATAGTTGCAGCTCATGCAATGGGAGATGTTATTTTGAATTTTGATAATTTTATGTTTTTAGAAATAAAAAATTGTTATTATATTCTAGTGTTTAAACGAAATTTGATTTCTGTTTCCTATTTGATGAGACAATACTATTCTGTTCATTTTGACAATAAGGTTTCTATAAGAAAGAATAAAAGTTTTATCTGCACTGGTACTCATAGGAATAATTTTTTCTTTATTCAACCTAAAAGCATCTCATTGCATAAACTTGAAAATAATTCTGAACATGTAGAACCTAAACATAAGAAAGTGAAAGTGAGTACTAATAATGAAACTTATCTCTGGCATTCGAGACTCGGTCATATTAACCTAAACAGAATTCAAAGGTTAGTTAATGATGGACCTCTAAGTTCGTTAGAAGTCAAACCATTATCAACTTGTGAATTCTGTCTGCAAAGTAAAATAACTAAAAGACCATTTACTGAAAAAGGTCATAGAGTTCAAGAATGCCTTGAGTCAGTACACACTGACATCTACGGGCGTATGAGTATTCAAGCTCGAAGAGGTTTTAAATACTTCATTACGTTTATGGATGATTAATCTAGATTTGGTTATGTTTACCTAATGCAACGCGAATCGGATTCTTTTGAAAAGTTCAGAGAATTTAAAGCGGAAACTGAGTTAGGAAAGAACATAAAAACCCTTCGATCTGATCAAGGTGGTAAATACCTCATCGGGGAATTCTTTGAATTTCTCACAGAAAACGGGATCCTATCCCAACTCATAATACCTGGTATGCCTCGACTAAATGGTGTTGCTAAAAGAAGAAATAGGACACTTTTGGATATGGTTAGGTCGATGCTCAGTTATTCACAATTACCCGCATCTTTTTAGGATTATGCTTTAGAAACTGCTATGTACCTGCTAAATAGAATTCCTTCTAAGTCAGTACTTAAAATACCATTTGAACTATGAAAATGACATAAACCTAATTTACTTCATATCTATATTTAAGGTTGTCCAGTATACGTGTTGAAAGGAAAAACGACTAAGTTGGAATCACGATCTGAATTGTGTCTATTTGTAGGTTACCTAAAAAGATTAATAGGGTATTATTTCTATAGTATTGAAGAAAAGAAATTATTTGTGAGTACAAATACTACTTTCTTGGAAGAAAACTATATGAAAGATTTCAAACCCAAAAGGAAGTTAGTTCTTGAAGAATTAACTGATGATGTTATCAACTAATCTATAGAAGATAAGATAGAGAAAGCACTTAAGAAAGATAAATCACTTGAAACTCAACACACATCGGATCCTCGTCATAGTAGGAGAATTGTAAGATAACCTGAAAGATACTTAGGAATAGGAGAGTCTTGTGACCAAGAATCTAATCCTTATACCTACAATGAGGCAATGGATAATGTGAATAAAGATCTCTGGCAAAAGGCAATAGAATCCGAAATAGAATCTATATACTCTAATAAAGTCTGGGAACTTGTAGATCCACCTGAAAGGATAAAATCCATTGGGTATAAGTGAGTCTGTAAAAGAAAGAGGGGAGCAGATAGGAAAGTGGAGACTTTCAAGACAAGGTTAGTTACAAAGGGTTATACACAGAAGGAAGGTATCGACTATGAAGAAATCTTCTCTCCTGTAGCTTTAATCAGGTCTATTCGTATACTCTTATCTATCGTTGCATCTCTTAATTATGAAATATGGCAAAAGGACGTCAAGACTGTATTTCTAAATGGCAATCTTGATGAACGTATCTATATAATACAACCAGAGGGATTCATTGAAAATAGTCAAGAAAGAAAAGTTTGTGAACTTAAGAGATCTATTTATAGACTCAAGCAAACGTTTAGATCTTGGAACATAAGATTTAACGAAGCAATTAAGTCTTATAGTTTTGAGCGAAACATAGATGAACCTTGTGTTTATAAAAGAATTCAGGACAATAAAGTGATTTTTCTAGTACTGTATATTGATGATATTCTAATCATTGGGAATGATGTTGGATCATCATCATCATCAGCGAAAGTCTGGTTAGTACAACAGTTTGATATAAAAAACTTAGGTGAAGCTTGTATGTTCTAAGAATACATATTCTACGAGACAGAAAGAACAAACACATAGCTTTATCACAAGTTTCATACATAGAAAAATACTAGTTAAGTTTGCAATGCAAAATTCCAAGAGAGGCTTCACATCCTTTCACAAAGAAATTACTCTGTCTAATGAAAATTCTCTTAAGACAAAAGAAAAGAAAGAACAGATGAGAAATATTCCGTATGTTTCAGCAATGAGAAGTCGCATATATGTCATGCTTTGCACAAAATCATATATTTATTATGCTATTAGGATTGTAAGTCATTACCAATCCAATCTAAGACCCGAACATTGGGGTACAGTCAAGCATATCCTAAAGTATCTTTGTTGGCAAGCAAGCTGAATTTAATGATTGAAGCTTCACAAAAACAATACTTAAGCTCATCTGTAAAGTGTTGCTCACATGCAACGTACTCTTTTTCCTTCTAGAGATTTTTCCCACTGGGTTTTGCTCTACTAAGGTTTTAACGAGGCATTGTTTGGGTTGGACCAATCCAATAAAAATATTTTGGCATGACTATCTGGAACCCAACTAGAGCTAGCTATCTGCTACTTGGAGCTTGCCTACAGATGGTATCAGGTATTCTTTTCGGATTTAAAGAAAATAAGATTGTCTTACAGGTGGGTGCCAACCTAGTTGGGATGTACCTGTAAGGTAATGGTGCTTCATCTTTTCTTAGAAATTTATCTACAAGAAGAAATTCCCTAAATACAGTACTTCTGGGACAAATTCGAAGACCATATTGAGAAAAATTCACATTAGTGAGCTCTAGCGAATGGTCACATTCACTATAGCTCAGGGGACATAATGTTTTGAGGTGTGACAATTTTTTATAATTAGTCACTAACTAAAATATTAAGTCACAAATAATGTGATAATTACACAATATGGGGTCAATTTAAAAAATGCGACATGTCAAAAGTATATTGGGTAAAGAAGAAGTTTGACATCCTATGACAAGTGTCAATTTCTTATTAGAAGATTGTCAAAATTATATCAAATCCATATGGCACCACATGTCATAAAATTATTTGAGCCACGTGTCAAGTTTCTATTGGACCTTACCATCAAGTTTGAAGTATCATGCTCATATTTTCTTTAGCCGATTGCAAGACACCACCTGCTAATTAGGTGTCAAGGCCTCCAAGTATCATATGCTAGAGCAAGACACGTACCACAAAGTGTGTCAACCGAAGAAAAATATTTAGGCTTATCTTAGCCGTTTCCACCGCTTGGTATTTGCCTATATATAGGCTGTTGTTGTACAAATAAGGAAAAAGGGGATTTGGCTGTTTCTCTCTCCTTATATTTATCTATACGAATGAAATAATTAGTTGCTTTTTTTTGCTCCATTGTTTCACAAGCCCAATGCAACCTTTCTTTTTTCAAAACTCCACCCAAAGCCACTAAAAGTTCACAACTAGTTAATTAGCTCCCTCTCCTTTTCCACGTTCTCAGTTCTAACACCAATCAACATCATCTTATTTCACCTTTCTTTTCACTCTCTCTGTTTCATCAAACTTGCACACCTACACGTATAGATATATTTATACAAATATATATACATACATACTTATATACATATAAGCTGATATAACCTTTTTATGAGAGGATGGGAAAAAGTGCTCTGCTAGGGTTTCACGTTTTTGGCTTGGTTTTCAATTTTCTTCATCAATTTCGGTGGTTTTGATCTTTCTTGCCTGCTTTCCGTCTTTCTTGTCCGATTCTTGGTCATCTTTCTTGGCCATCTTTGCCCATTCTTGGCCATCTTTGGCCATTCTTGGCCGATCTTGCGTTTTTTCTACGTTCTTGGTTGTTAATTTTTTACCATGTCTAATCCATTAGACCGCTATACCTCTGCCTATCTTTTATCAGGTTATTCTTTTAATGATTACCGTTTGAAATCTGCCCCTTCCCTTGCTTCGGAGGATGCTTTGGATGATGACCATGGCCGTGACTCTAATCTAGGGTTACAAGATGGCGGTAATGATCTGGGTTTGGGTTTGATGAATGATCCTTTGCATGAAGATGCGGCTGTTCTTGAGAATCTTGGAGGCGCCTCAAGATTAAGTGGAGGCGTGAAGAGTGATCCTA
>JXTC01000162.1:402812-415913 GCA_002914845.1 Trema orientale
ACAAATATATATACATACATACTTATATACATATAAGCTATAGCTATATACTTTTATACTGTTATTATTATTATTATTATTATTATTATTATTATTATTATGCAGATTTTGGAAATATTAAGCTACTAACCCCATTATTTTCTATTGTTCTAAATATTTACAGGGTGTTGACTATATATATAAATTGTGCTAACATTTAGATTCTGCACTTTAAATACTCGCAAATCCGTGATTCTGAGTTATTTAGAAGGCTGAGTTATAGCATATACGACCCTTGTTTGCAATCGTTCACGTTAAATTCAGTACTTTTATTTTCTTTTATCTTTGACAAAATAGCTGGAATCACCTGTGTCAAATATCTAATTTTCTAATTATTTATTTTCAATATTGTTTATTTATATTTCTGACTGAATGGCTAGAATCACCTATGTCAGAAAACTAACCATCTTTTTGTCTGTTTCTGACCATATGGACAGTATCACCTATGTCGGAAACACTGGCTATCTAACATGTGGTGATGGTCATTAAAATCACCCATACCTGTTTACTTGCAGGTTGAGCTGTCAAGGATGCAATAATTTTCTGACAAGTGGAATTGTATTGCTACAATTTTCTGCATCATTTTCTCTATTTTCTACCATTATCTTGCTCATCATTAATTAAGTGTCCTTACGTTTAATTAGTTTCTCCCTAATCAAATCACAAAAAAGCACCCCCAGAACATTAAAGGCGACTCCACTGGGGAGTAGCCAAGTGAAACCAGATTTCTTTAGTATTTTCAAAATCTCAGAAATTATCTCGAAACTCTATCCATTCTTTGTCTGAAAAAAGAAAATTATTTATAGACTCTACTAAATTTTCTCTTTTTTTAAAAAAAAAAAAAAAAAGTCGTTGTCAAAATGACTGAGAAACAGAATTTAGCAAGCAATGAAATATCAAGTCAATAAGAGGAGACACTTGCTTTGATGAAAAGCACATTAGAAAAATTTGATGAAATCTCAAGAGCTGATGATGCAGAAATTGGCCGAAATAGAAAAGAAAAACAAACAGGAGACTACTGCTCCTGTCTCATCTTATCAAAACAATAATTCACTGAGTTTTAAGCCCAAGTAAGTTTTCGATACCGACTATAATAATTCTGCAAATATCCCCTTCATTGGGGACTGTTAGTTGTAAAATATTTCAGTTACCATAAATGGTTGGTTTCTATTTTTCTATACTTCTATCATATGGTACATGCAATTCATAAGCTTTAGTATCATAATATTTAATTAAGGTTGCATAAAACTTAAATCATTATCTGACAATTTATACAGTCATGGAAAATGCTACGGTAATCGACAAGGTAATCCAACTAAAGCATGATCATGCGAGATGCTAAGGCTATCGATAATGTGACTTAGCTAGAGCAGGATCATGCGATATGCTATCAAGGCTAACCGACAATATGACCTAGCCAAAAGCAAGATCACGCGAAACGCCAAAAGCTATCGACAAGATGACCTGACTGAAAAAAGGATCATGCAAAATGCCAAAGCTATCAACAAAATGACTTGACTAAAACAGAATCATGCGAGATGTCGAATATCTCAAGGCTATCGACAAGATGATCTGTTTCAAAATAATATCAGTGATATTATACTCGTATTTTATCTTTATACAAACAAATCTGACTTAAGAAAAAAGCATATATGGATTGTGTCCAATTAATTATTATGGGAACTCCCTTATCAGATATTATATCTTGCTATATAGCTAATTTATTAATTATCATCTATACCAATAAATATTGGGGATTCATTGAAACTCTCATCAGTTTCTATTTCTCTTATTCTTATCCCTAATAATTATTTATAATTTCTCTTATATATATGTGAGAGTTTATTTTTTATATTAGACTAATCTCTCAATTTTACAAGGAAAAGAAATTTCTTCCTCACAATTTATTTGCATGAGATACTCATAACAATTTGGAAGCAGTAAACTTTCTTCTAAAGAGCTATTCTTAATAACATCACAAGCCGCTGCAAAGAACTTCTCTGTTGGCAAGCAAGCTGAATTTAATGATTGAAGCTTCACAAAAACAATACTTAAGCTCATCTGTAAAGTGTTGCAACGTACTCTTTTTCCTTCTAGAGATTTTTCCCACTGGGTTTTGCTCTACTAAGGTTTTAACGAGGCATTGTTTGGGTTGGACCAATTCAATAGAAATGTTTTGGCATGACTATCTAGAACCCAACTAGAGCTAGCTATCTCCTACTTGGAGCTTGCCTACAGATGGTATCAGGTATTCTTTTCGGATTTAAAGAAAATAAGATTATCTTACAGGTGGGTGCCAACCTAGTTGGGATGTACCTGTAAGGTAATGGTGCTTCATCTTTTCTCAGAAATTTATCTACAAGAAGAAATTCCCTAAATACAGTACTTCTGAGACAAATTCGAAGACCATATTGAGAAAAATTCACATTAGTGAGCTCTAGCGAATGGTCACATTCACTATAGCTCAGGGGACTTAATGTTTTGAGGTGTGACAATTTTTTATAATTAGTCACTAACTAAAATATTAAGTCACAAATAATGTGATAATTACACAATATATGGTCAATTTAAAAAATGCAACGTGTCAAAAGTATATTGGGTAAAGAAGAAGTTTGACATCCTATGACAAGTGTTAATTTCTTATTAGAAGATTGTCAAAATTATATCAAATCCATATGGCACCACATGTCATAAAATTATTTGAGACAGTATCACCTATGTCGGAAACACTGGCTATCTAACATGTGGTGATGGTCATTAAAATCACCCACACTTGTTTACTTGCAGGTTGAGCTGTCAAGGATGTAATAATTTTCTGATAAGTGGAATTGTATTGCTATAATTTTTCACATCATTTTCTCTATTTTCTACGATTATCTTGCTCATCATTAGTTAAGTGTTCTTACGTTTAATTAGTTTCTCTCTAATCAAATCACAAAAAAGCCCCCCTAGAACACTCTTTTAATAAATTTTCTCTCGTACCATCAAGGTTCACCAAAAAAAAAACATTCTCAAAAAGAAATATGAATTTTGGTTTTTTTAGAAAAAAGTATTTTCAAAGTTAATTGTGGGGGATTTTCAATGATTTTGTTCTTGTTTGAACTAATGGGGAAAGTTGTAAGCAGAATGCAATTTATGCAGCATAATACAAGCTAAAAGACGATACAACTGGCAATACTGTAGTGTGCTTTTGAATTTAATGACATAAAATTTAGTATATTGTCATGGATTTAAAGACAAGGTGATATGATAGACTATATATCATAAATTCCAAGCAGATTAATTATGTGTACCATAGCGCCTGTTTGTTTTATATATAGCAATATTGCTACAAAGTAAAATTATGAGGAGGTACCCACACCCATGTGGAAGGGCTGTAAGCCTAAGTTTCAAGCTTTTCTGAGTTTTTCCCCTAATGAAATCCATACTTTTGTTTTCAAGTACTCCCAGCTACTGTTTATCAAAAAAAAAAAAAACTACTCACAACTACTTTTGACACTCACCAACAAAGTGGAAATTAAACTATTCATTCCCTTTTCATTCTTTTGTTCACATAATAATATAATAGCCGACAGCAGCTTTATTGTATTTTTTTTGCTGCAATCAACGACCTGTATAAATTATATTTAATTATATAATATATATATATATATATATGAAACTCATATATTTTTTTTTTAATCTCTCCATAATTATTGTTTTGTTTAATAAAATTCACTATGCATGTCTTTTTATAGAAAAAATTAAAGAGATGAAAATATTAAATAATATATATTTAGTTTTGATATCGTTTTATTTGAAATTATTCAGTTTCTAGTTAATTAAAATACGTTTCTTTAATTATGCCACCAAAATCGCTATATTAATTATTTAATTTCTTAAAAAAGAGTGAATTTATTAGTGGAAAAAAACTAAAATCAAAGACAATGAATTTGAGGGCTTATAGAAATGTGACCAAATTTTGGGCCAAATTTCAGTAAATGTCTCTTTGTCAAATATTATAGCAAAATGTCCGGTATATATGCTTATAATACGAAGTGTAAAATTATATATACCAAATATAAAAAATTATATATCCAGTATATTTCAGTACAATAACTAAAATTAGTAGATATATTTATCTACAAGTATAAAAATATATATACTTGGATATTTAGCTATAAAATTTTAAAAGTGGACATTTACTTAATCAAATTTAAAATACTGGTCATCCACCTAAATTTCTTATGAATTTAATTAGAGTCTTTGAAGTTCGAGTCTTTGAAATTCTCTTTTTCTTTTCAAGTAGGAACTAATTTTTTTCAAGCTCAAATCTTTTTAAAATGTATAAGAATGATTTTAAGGAAAAAAAATATGTATAAGGATGGAAAAAAAAAACAAATAAACATTATTAAGAGAAGATTTTTATATTAATTTTTCTAATTTCTATAAAGACAACAACGTGAAGCTCAAATAACAAATAGATATCAAAATTCTTTAACAATAGAAAATAAAAATGATCTATTAATGTAAAAAAGAAAAAGCAAGCAAGTAGCATATTTAAAAAAGCAAGCAATAATAGTAATAGATATGATTTCTAGCCAAAAATAATAATAATAATAATAGATACGATCTGTATGATGTGAACTTAATATATATATTAATAGATTGAGCTTCTAGAGTATATTTTCTATGTAGTGTAATTTAATTTTCTTGATCAAGCTCTTTCTCTTACAGTACCAAACATCTCCTTCTCTCACAGTACCAAACATATAATGGAATACTGCAAGAAAATAAACGATGACCCTAATAAGCTTCACATAGCAATATTCCCATGGCTAGCTCAAGGCCACTTAATCCCATTCCTCCAAGTCTCCACCTTCTTAGCTCAAAAGGGCCACCGAGTTTCCTTCATCTCAACCCCAAAAAACCTCCGTCGCCTCCCAAAACTCATCCCCCAAAGCCTCTCCCACCTCATAACCTTTGTCGAGCTCCCTCTGCCACGTGTCGAGGGCTTACCGGACGGGGCTGAGTCAACCTCCGAGTTACCGATCGACAAGGTCCCTTTCCTAAAGAGAGCCTACGACGGGCTCCAACCCGGGTTGACTCGGTTTCTCGAAGAGTCTTGCCACGTCATCAACTGGGTCGTCCACGATTTCGCTTCTCATTGGCTGCCCCGAGTCGCGAGCGGACTCGGCGTCAAGCTGGTTTTCTTCTGCATATTCAACGCCACAACGATGTCGTTTACGGGACCTCCTTCGGAGGCGGTTAGTGGTTACCGCAGCCGACCCGAGGACTTCACGGTGGTCCCCACGTGGTGGGGCCCGGACTTGCCTAACGGCGTCGCTTTCAAGCTGTACGAGATAACGAGTCACTGGGACTGCATGGACTTGGACGTGCCGGATCTCCAGCGGTTCGGGATGGTGGTTCAGGGTTCTCAACTCGTTCTCACCAGGACTTGTCCCGAGTTCGAAGCTGACTCACTGAGTCTACTCAGAACGCTTTATCAGAAGCCGGTTCTTCCGATCGGGTTATTACCACCGTCTGATCTGATCAGCCGAGTCGGAGACGGAGACGCAGACGAGAGATGGGGGGTTTTGAAACAGTGGCTCGATCGTAATAAAGGCAACTCGGTCGTTTACATCGCACTGGGTACTGAGTTGAGTCTGAGTCAGGACATGACGCACGAGTTGGCCCATGGGATAGAAAAATCCGGGTTGCCCTTTGTTTGGGTGGTTAATGATCGCCCAATGGTGGAAGGGAAATTGGGTTCGGGTATAATTCCATCCGGGTTTGAAACCCGGGTCTCGGGTCGGGGCGTGATATGGAGGGGTTGGGCGCCCCAGCTCGGGATCTTGGCTCACCCTTCGGTTGGCGGGTTCTTGACTCATTGCGGTTGGAGTTCGGTTATCGAAGGGCTCGGGTTCGGGCGGGCGTTGATCTTGTTTCCCGGGGGGAGCTCGGATATCGGGTTGGTTGCGAGGTTGTTGCACAGCAAGGGAATCGGGTTGGAAATTCCCCGGGATGATAAAAACGGGTCGTTCAGTAGAGACTCGGTGGCTGAGTCGATTCGGCGAGTCATGGTGGACAAGGAAGGAGAGCCACTCAGGGAAAAGGCACGTGCCATGAGGGAGATCTTTGGCAACGTGGAATTGCAGAACAAGTACTTGAACGAGTTCGCTGAGTTCCTTGTGAGGGAGAGCTCGAGTAGTACTGAGTCGTCCCAGTAATGACTCTACCTAACTCGTTCTACTGTGTTAGAGCTTTTTTAATCATTTGCCAGGGGTTGTTGTGAGAGTGGAAAATGTCAAACGTAGCTTAATTAATAGTGTGTGAAAAACTATGTTGATTCGTTGAATTGGCAAACATGTATTTTTGATTGAATACATGTGTCACTAGATTACGTGTTGATGAACTGGAAACATTGATATAAGTGGTAATGTTTCTAAATTTACGGTAGAGTATTGTGATGCCTTATTGTCTTTTGCGTTTTCCTTAACAACGTGAATAAATAAATTAATATAGGAGCCCGTTTTGATATCAACTATACATTATAAGAATGGAATCAATGGTTAACGTGTCAATTATCTTACTAAAACGACATTGTATACACATTCTTCAAAAAGGTACGTAAGAACAAAATCGAGAACAACAAACGACATGCCGACGCTAATGCGTTCCGAGACCTCATTGGGTGCCAATCATACCATCAACTTACTACATCAACTTTAATTATAGTAGTATACTGCATGTAGATATGTGTGGGGCCAAAATATGACCAAAAAATATGAGTAAAATCACGTGCAAAATATATGGCATTAATAATCATGAAGATTGATGGGTTGATATTGACCTTTGTGGCCAGAAAGCCAAACAGAAACAAGTGGTACAACGCTCAATAATTGATATTGTCATATTGGGTTTAGATATTTGAGCTCGATCTATGGTGCTATAATTGAGAAGGATGTATCGTGTAGGTAATGTACGAAGAAATTGAGTACAATAAGTGGAAAGGGAGGGATAAAAAATAGAACATATCCCTCTTTGTTATCTGTTACAGATTGGTAAATATTGCGCTGAAAATTGAAGATAATAGGTAATCAAAGGACTTTTAATATGTGCCTTAAGACTTAGGGTAGCTTTATTTGGACTATACTCTCTTTAAACGACTGTAATTGGCTTTGGCGGATTTAGTGATTTTACTTTCCTTTTTTTTTTCTTGCGTTTCGGCTTCCTCTTCAATGGATGGGCCTTATTTCTTGTTAAAAAAAAAAAAAAAAAAATCTTGTAACTGCTATTTACAACTTAGATGTATGTTTGTACCTTTCCTTTACTAGGAACCTCAATGATAGAAGGTGAAAGAAAAATGATGTATGTTGTTGGGGTTGAATTTCATTCCTCGAAATTCATTGGTCCACGTGTCCAAGGAAATTAAAAGGGGTAAGAGTTTTCAGCAGGAAGATAATGTGCCAGCTAGAGTTTCTAGCTGACCAATAAATGTACGGCTCAAATTTGGGGTCAGCCATACCTTGAAAAGCTCAAATAAATACCCGATTTGAATAAGATTCTAATTGATTTTGACCAGGTCAGCATATCTATTATTTGATCGTATTTATCCTATTTTGAATCACAAGATCAGGTAAGTATATTGATTCTCATTTAATTTGGTTACCCATAATTATCAGATAATTATGGAGAGTCCTATTAGAAGGTAAACATCTTTCCTATAAATAGGTGAGTATTCTTCTTAATTACCATGATTACTGACTTGAGCGTCGGAGTGTCTTTTTTGCAGATCCCCCCGGCGTCCCAAGAAGTTCCTGTCACAAGTTTCGTGATGACCATTGGCCTCCCATTCAAATAATTGTAGGATTCACCGTCTATAATTTGGCGCCCACCGTAGGGTCTTTGGTCATCATTCTCTAGAATCAGAAGTATTCACAGGCAATTCCTTGAATCATGTCAAATAACGATGGAGCTGTTAACACTCTTTCGGTTGAACAACAACTGGCGCAAATCGCGACCCAGCTAGAGGTGAGCGAGAAACGACTTGCTGAAATGACGACTCAAAATCAAGCCATCCGGACGGAGAACTAGACCCTCAGGGCCAGATTGGATAGCATGGCTCAAATTAGGGTTGCTAATCCCGGATCTAGCAGTGCTGCTCAAGTAGAAGGCAACCCAAGAAATGTTAGCGCCTCCCGCGCTCCACCTTCACTCTCGGGTGGTTCTCCTTTTATTCAGTTCACCACCCCATCTGCGCAGTTCAGTCCGATATCGAGGATGCAAGCCTTTACCCCAGGCACAACAGATCAAAACCCAAACGTCTCGGTGATGAGTAACCAACAATTCGGTAGAAGATTTACACAAGGAGATGTCCCTCCACCCGGAGTACCTGCTTTTAATCCATCTGGAACACCCATGGCCCACCTGGACACGTTGCATCCGACTGGAAATCTACCACCTCCATATGCACTCCAGTCGATTGAAAACTATACGCCTCCAGTAGCATCTGGCATTCAAAGCACTCTTCGAGGCGCAACCACTACACCCGAAGTTGCCGCACTACTTCAAATGATAACCAACCTTCAATCACAAGTGACGAAAGCTACAGGTCCAAGGTCAGAATACGATATTATGGTTGGCAGAGTCAGAACTTCACCACTAGCCAAGCACATCATTGAAGTAGTCCCTCCTCATAAGATCAATACCCCAAAGTTGCGCGACTATGATGAAACTACGGATCCCTATGAACATGTGTGCCACTTTGAGCAATTGATGCAGACTGTTTCTGTTCTGCTCGAGAAGTTAGATGCAATGAAGTGTAAGACATTCACTCAAAACCTAAAAGGGCTAGCCTTGAAGTGGCTCTATAATCTCGAGCCAGAATCTGTGTTATCCTACTCAGATCTCACGAAGAAGTTTATGAACAACTTTTCCATCAGTATGAAGTTGGGAAAGAAGCCTAATGATTTATTCCACATCGTGCAACACAATAACGAGTCATTGAAAGATTATGTCAAGCGGTTCAATAGCGCAATGATTGACGTCCCAAAACTTGATGGAGGGACAGCAGTTGAAGCATTTAGGAGAGGACTAATTCATGGTTCGAAGCTATATGAAGAACTGACAACTAAGGAGGCACTCACTATGGAATAGGCACTACAATGTGCCCATGGATTCATCACACTGGAAGAAGACGAGGCGTTTCTACGTCGTGGACTACCAAAGAAAGAAGACGTTCAATCAGAGTATGTAGGAGATAAAAGGGGAAGAAATACATGGGAAGATAATAGGAGGTATCAACAGAGAAGAAGGGAGGATAGGAGGCCAAGGAGTCCACCACATATAATTCCCAAGCTCGATTATCCACTCAATATATCAGCGGTGGATTTAGTGGTTTATCACCTACGAGGAAGTAAATGATGTTAATTGGCCAAGAAAGCTATACTCTAACCCTGAAGATAGAGACCAATCGAGTATTGCGAATTTCATAGAGACCATGGACATACTACTCAAGAATGTAGACAATTACATTTTGAGATAGTAGAATTACTGAAAAAAGGACACTTGATCGAGTTCTTATCAGAGAGGGGAAAAAAGATACTAGAAGATGTAGCCAAGCAAAAAAAGGCCACACCACCTCCACCTGATACTCGTCGAATAGTGAACATAATTTGTGGAGGGTCAGTCTACAGCGGGACTTCTAATTCTTCTATGAGACAATATATTAGAAAGACCAAAGACGTCGCACCAACTTTTGAGCCGACTGATTTTCCTCTTGATCAAACAATTACTTTTAACACCAAAGAAGTTTCCTCTTTGAGTAGGCCTGATGATGCACTTATAATTAGTCTAAATGTGGCCAATTGCCTTATTAAACGCATTCTAGTCGACAATGGAAGTTCTGCAAATGTTTTATTCCTTTCTACCTTGAAGGATATAGAAATAGATGAAGAGAAAATCGAAAGTGTCAAAACTGTGCTGGTATGATTCAATGGAGAACAGACTGCAGCAGTGGGGCAAATAACGCTCCCTATCTATGCCGAAGGAGAAAATCTAATGACTAAGTTTATAGTCATAGATTGCCCATCAGCATACAATATCATTTTGGGACGACCATGGTTTCATGCGATGCGAGCAGTACCTTCAACTTACCACCAAGTTATCAGATTTCCTACCAAAAGAGGAGTCAAGGAGATAAAAGGAGATCAAACTACTGCAAGAGGCTGCTATCAAACTGCGATGCGAAACAAGAAGTTCTAACTATATCAACTAGAAGCTGAAAATCGTTCACCCAGCCAAATTAGGGAAGCGCCAAAGTCAGAGGAGCTGGACGAAGTAATGCTCGATCAAAACAATCTAGATCATATGGTTCAAATTGGATCTCTTCTTCCGGATGAAATCAAAGAAGAATTAATTAAGTTCCTCAAGCAGAATAAGTATATATTTTCCTGGACGCACTCAGATATGCCAGGAATTGATCCGACCGTCATCACCCATCAACTTAATGTCGATCTCAATCATAAACCAGTTCGCCAAAAGAGAAGGAAGTTCAGAGTGGAGAGAAATAAAATTATTAATGAAGAAGTGAGAAGGTTGTTAGAAGCTGGGTTCATTCGAGAAGTTCATTACCCGGAGTGGTTAGCTAATGTCGTGATAGTAAGAAAGAAAAATGGTAAATGGAGAGTGTGTATAGATTTCACCGACCTTAACAAGGCGTGCCCAAAAGATAGCTTTCCGTTACCACATATTGACAGGTTGGTTGATGCAACTGCTGGACATCAATTGTTGAGCTTTATGGACGCGTTCTCTGGTTATAACCAAATTTTAATGCACCCGGAAGATCAAGAGAAGACCGCATTAATAATCGATAGAGGTTTATACTGCTACAAAGTAATGCCATTCGGTCTGAAGAATGCTGGAGCAACTTATCAGGGACTAGTCAATAAAATGTTTGCATCTCATATTGGCCAGACAATGGAAGTTTACATAGATGACATGTTGGTAAAATCGCTGAAGGCTGATGAGCATATTCAACATCTTGAGGATTGCTTCAAAGTTTTGAGAAAGTATAATATGAAGCTAAACCCGACCAAATGTTCGTTCGGAGTATCTTCAGGAAAGTTTCTGGGGTATCTAGTAACACAAAGGGGAATCGAGGCAAACCCTGATCAAATTCGAGCTTTTATTAATATGTCTTCTCCAAAGAACAAAAAAGAAGTTCAAAAGATGGTTGGGAGAGTAGCCGCATTGAACCGGTTTATCTCACGCTCATCGGATAAGTGCCTTCCATTCTTCAACTTGTTGAAAGGAAATAAAACTTTCGAGTTGAATGACGAGTGTGAAGACGCATTCAAGAAATTGAAAGAATATCTAACAACACCACCACTCTTATCCAAACCGGTCAATGGAGAAACATTATTCTTATATTTGGCAGTCTCAAATAATGCTGTTAGTGCGGTCCTGATTCGGGAGGAAGGAAAGTTGCAACGTCCAATATATTATGTGAGCCGAACCATCCAAGATGCCGAAACTCGTTATCCAATGATAGAGAAGCTTGCCCTTGCATTGATCACAGCCGCTCGAAAACTGAGGCCTTATTTTCAATGTCATCCAATCGTGGTGGTAACTTCTCATCCACTTCGAGCTGTTCTTCATAAACTAGAAGTATCGGGAAGATTGACTAAATGGGCAGTTGAACTAGGTGAATTTGATGTGACTTACCAAAATCGGACAGCTGTAAAATCACAAGTATTGGCTGACTTTTTTGCCGAGATGACTGATCAAGGTAATACTGAAGGAGTTTTGAAAGAAACCACAGGAGATTGGAAGCTCGAAGTCGATGGATCGTCCAATGTAAAAGGAAGTGGAATTGGCATAATCCTCACCACACCGAATGGAGAAATTTTCGAGCAATCCATCCGCCTTGGATTCAAGGCGTCAAATAACGAGGCCGAATATGAAGCTATTATAGCTGGGCTAAAAGTAGCTAAAGCGATCGGGGCACAAAGAATTATAGTGTCCAGTGACTCTCAATTGATTGTTAACCAGATAAAAGGAGACTATATTGCGAGGGATGAGAAGATGTCTGCCTACTTAAAAATAGTCAATTCGCTTGTTTCAGAATTTGAGTATTGCGAAATACTACAAGTACCAAGAGGAGAAAACACACATGCCGATGCATTAGCTAACCTTGGCTCGGCCACCGAGTTTCATTTTAGCCGAACTATTCCAGTTGAATTTCTTGAAAGTCCAAGCATAGAAATACCAGAAGAAAAGGGCAAAGTTAAAATAGTTGAGGTAGAAGAAAATTGGATGACTTCAATCTTAGAATATATTCGAGATGGAAAGATCATTGGGGATCGAAGGATGGCTCGAAAGTTGAAAGCTCAAGCCGCTAGGTATGCACTGATCAATGGAAAGTTGTATAAAAAGTCATTCTTTGGACCGTACTCTCGTTGTGTTACTCCAGAAGAAGGAAAATACGTTTTAGGCGAGATACATGAGGGGCAATGCGGGAACGATTCAAGTGGACGATCAATGGCCCAAAAAGCACTAAGGTTGGGATACTATTGGATCCAATGCTCAAGGATACAGAGGAGTACGTGAGAAAATATGACAAGTGTCAGCGCTTCGCTCTAACAATTCATCAACCAACAGAGCATTTGTCAGCAGTGTCCAGTCCTTGGCCATTCATGGTATGGGGAATGGATATTGTTGGACCATTACCACAAGCTCCAGCTCAGAAAAAGTTTATGTTGGCTGTAACAGATTACTTTTCTAAATTGGTGGAAGCTGAAGCCTTCGCTCAAGTAAAGGAAATTGATGTAGAAAATTTCATATGGAAGCATGTAATTTGCATGTTTGGCGTGCCAAAGGAGATTGTAACAGATAACGGGCCTCAATTTTCAGCAGGAAAGTTTCAGTCCTTTTACAACCATTGGAAAATTTATCTTAATTTTTCTACGCCACGATATCCTCAAGAGAATGGACAAGCAGAGGCAACCAATAAGACTATTATGAATACTTTGAAGAAGAGGTTGGAACGAGCCAAAGGAAGGTGGGTGGAAGAATTAAATG
>JXTC01000162.1:427580-492866 GCA_002914845.1 Trema orientale
TACCAATAACAAACATATGACTAGAGGTGCTAAAAAAAAAAGAGACAAATCGAATGGCCATTGAACATACCAAAAAAATTAATAGTTTACCAAGTTTAATCATATAAACATGACTTTCCTTTTAAAAAAAAAAAAATTTGTATGAACAAAACTTTTTTTTTTCTAGTTTTGGATTAATTATTAGAGAATGAGAATGAGCGTCTGAAATGGGAAAGAATCATGGAATAAATCTTAAATTAAGAATCTATTAAAATAAATATAAAAAATATTAACAAAATGATATGATATCAGGTTACCAACAAGTTATCCATCCAAAATGTATTTAATAAGATTTATAAGTTCAAAGCTAATTAATTACCATAAATTTTGTTGGCCAACTCCCCAATTAACTAGAATCGTTTGATAAAGATCAAACGGTTAAAACAATAGTAACCATCGATGGGTAAATATTGCAGTAACCATCGAAACTTCATGGATAAATATTGCAGTAACCATCGAAACCTCACCCATATATATATATATATATATATATATATATATATATATATAATTTAAGTGGGGATTGGATTGGATTGGTTATTTTCATATAAAAAATATATATATATCTAATCCGTAGAAATACGGATTTCAAAAATCCAATCTAATCCGCACATGTGCAGATATCCGCACTTTGTGAATTGAATTGGATCAGATCGGATGGTGCAGTGCGGTGCGGATTTTGTACACCATTACACCTACTGGCTCCCTTTGACTACAACAAACTGTTGCGTTCCAAATGTCAGAACTGAGAACGTTTTGCGTGGAAACATTGAGCTCAACAAATCACAAAAATGGAAAAATGACATCAACAAGGAAAGAAAACGACAATGTGTACAACAACGACGTCAATTTGTACAAGGACAATAAAAAACGACATAAATGGAATAGACAGCCAGATTAAACGACATCATAATATACAAACGACTACAATTTGTATCACTGGAAAATTGACAATAGAGTGATAAGTCTTAAATGACAACAAAATTAAAATGTATGAAAACGACACCAACCGGAATCTGTAAACCACGAGTCCATCGTGAGGAAAAACAACAATATCCTCGTAAAACGACAGCGACGAAAACAAACGACATAAACCGGTTAAACGACAACAAACTAAGCCCGAGCATAAATTGCCTGCGTAGGCCAGTGGTTCTATGTTATAAGCAGCTACCGGTCCCTGCGGTCCGAGTCCGGCATTATAAGAGTTTCCAGGCCCAAACCAGTCAACGGCCCAATGAACTTGTTTTAATCCCAAAAGAAAAAAAGTCAACATCATTGGTCCACGGCTCCACGCATAGTACTGGTCCTGTGAGACTTCCCTTCTATTCGGGATGATTTCAATTCAAAAAACTTGAAAGAAACGAAACATGAAAATAAAAATAAATAAAAGAGCTTAATTGAAAATGAACGACGACGGTGACTCGGGTGTTCCGGCGCCGATGACGTCAGTGGCAGTGGCCGTTCACGGCGGCTCCGGCGGAAGCGGAGGCAACGGTAGCCGACGCGCCGTCAAGTGGGCGGTGGAGAATCTCATGGACCGAGCTGATCGGTTCGTTTTGGTCCATGTCATGCCCAAAATCTCATCTATCCCCACTCCATGTAAATGTTTCCTTCTTTTTTTTTTTTAATTTCTTTCTTCTTTACTGTATAATATGTTTATGTAAAGTTTGGATTTTGAGCTTTGTTTGGCGAAGAAGAAAATTAGGAAAGTGAACTCAAATGGTTTTTTCTTTTCTTCTTTTTTTTTTTTTTTAAAAAAAAATTTCCAGCTTGAGTTTGATAATAAAATTAGCTATTCACATTGCTTTTAACATACTTATATCTATGTATACATATATTTGGAGAAACTCAAATAGTGATTGTTGAAAAATCACTAGTAATGCATTTTGTATGGGATATGGGTTATGTATATATAGACCAAAATTAGTATCCCTGATTACAAAGTGATAAGCTGTGGACTGGTTCTTATAATTGATGAATTATGCTCTGCTAGAGTTGGTTTTGAGCTTCTTTTTTTTTGAAATATTTATATGTCAGCTGGAGATTGGATCCCCGTGGCTGAAATTGACGCAGATATGGTGACAATGTATGTTGAGGAGATAAAAGAGAAGGTCCAAGAAATTTTCATTCCGTTCAAGAAGCTATGCAAATCGAGAACGGTGTGGTTTACTTATTCTCTTTCAATCTAGTCTCTGTTAATTTTTTTTTTTTTTTTCCCAATGCAACGGTATTCGAACTCAAGACCCCCAGTCTGGTTACTATGAGACAGATCATGTATATGTACAAATATAGGTGGTTATGACTTTTGCAGATGGAAACTTTGATCTTAGAAGGCGATGATCCGGCATGGGCACTTCTAAAATACATGTCTGAATCAGGGATTAGTTGTTTGGTTATGGGTTCTTGTTCTTCAAATTTTCTAACAAGGTATAATTCCGTTTTACTGATTGATGTCACCTTAGTGTTTTGGCCATACTGAGTTTTATGGTAATAACAAATTGGAAAAGACTCCTTATTGTCTCAGTTTGACAAAAATAAAGTTTCTCAACTTTACGTCGTACAACAATCTTGCACACTCAATGAATCGAGTAGATTTTCTCATCATACATAAGCTCTTTACCAGAATTGGTAAATATGAAACCGTTTTTAGCTTCTGTGACATGAATTGTTTTTATCATCATGGTAGAATTGTTAGTTTTGCCATATATGCAGCTTCATTAATAAGTAACTATTTGTTAATTGATTTTGAAACTGATTTTTTTTTGCTACACATCAGTTTTCGAGTCAGTGAATGATATATTTTTGTGGTTGAAGTAATGCTAAGTCTCAAGTGACAATTGCTTTAGGAAACTGAAGGGACCAGGGGTACCAACAAGTGTTCTAAGTTATACTGCCAACCCATGTGATATTTATGTTGTATCCAAGAAGAGAATAGTCACAAAAGCAGCTAATTCTTCTCATTCTGGTGGTATGTTTGAAGTGCTCTCTTTGCGGTTGATTCTATTTAAATGTCCTTGCTTTATATTTCTTCACCTTGCAGATACTAGCTCTGCACATCGGGTTTCTACTCAAAGAGACAACAGAGAAGGATTTAGAGGTTTTGATGAACAAGTATCTGGGCTTGATTCTTTCTCAGCAGAGTCTCGAGTAAATGAAAGTTTTGGAGCATCAACAAATTCAGATCTTAGCTACCTAAATTCTGAAGCATTTACACAGATGGACTCTCCCGCTAATTCTATTTTTCAGGAAAGAAATCACCAGAACTTGGAAAATGGCATTGGAACTCTTAGTTTAAGAGAATGCAATTCCGTGGCTTCTTTAGATGCTGACAAGGTAACTTGTGCCAAGAACATCCCAAAATTTGCGTTGTTTTAAAGACTTTTGCAGAACATGTACCACAGTACGCACTAAGGAGGTTTCTGGGATGAGTTTTAATAATGTATTATTGTGCAGTTAGATTCGCAGGCTGAGGTTGAACAGTTGCGCCAAGAATTGCAAAATACTATTGCAATGTATAAAAGAGCTTGTGAAGAACTGGTCCATGCCCAAAAGAAGGTGAGAGATCACTTATTCTGGTATTGACCAAACTTTGACTAACATGACAAAATTTGAAGACTATATAATATATTATTCATTTTTGCTCTGGCTTTTACCTGATTCGCTAGAATTGTCATAACCGATCTAATTTATAGTCCTTG
The DNA here is from genome assembly GCA_002914845.1 of Trema orientale. Lineage (NCBI taxonomy): Eukaryota > Viridiplantae > Streptophyta > Magnoliopsida > Rosales > Cannabaceae > Trema > Trema orientale. The sequence continues at coordinate 431,318 of JXTC01000162.1, forward strand.
TAGCATGCATTAATGCATTTCTTCCTAGTAAATATATATATATATATATATCTTTTATCAAATGTATAAAGAAGAGCTTGAAGAGACCACGTGGTTTTGAGTTTATTTTTAATAGATGTGTAAATTAGCAGGTCCAGTTAGTTTCCTCTGTATGTCTTGAAGAAACACGAAGAGTGAATGTGGCCCTTGAAAGAGAAGAAAGTTCGAAGAGAATTGCTGCTGAAGAAAAAGCAAAACATTTGGAAGCCATTAAGGAGGTTGAGAGGGCAAGAGTCTTGCTCGCAAAAGAGGCTTATGAAAGACAGATTGCTGAAGTTAATGCCCTTGAAGAGTCCTCAGAGAAAAGAAAGCTTGTTGAAGCACTTTTTTCTAGTGATAAGAGGTACAGAAGATACACTTGGAACGAAATCGAGATAGCAACAGATTTCTTCTCAGAGACTAATGTGATCGGAGAAGGAGGCTATGGGAAAGTCTACAAGTGCAGTCTTGATCACACCCCAGTAGCTGTTAAGGTTCTTCAGAATGGTGCAGATGAAAAGAAACATGAATTCTTGAAAGAGGTATTGCTTTTGAAGTCATTATTACATTTTTGTGTGTAAATTTGTTTAATTTCAATTCTCCACCTTCCTAGTTGTTTGTTTCTCTTAATTCTGTTTTAAATTTCCATAGTGTGTGTCTAATATGCGTGTGTGCATTGAATATTTTACATTGTATCATGAATTGAATACTCTGTTTATGACATTATGGGATTGGGAGCGTGCTCCCTCTATGGATTTGTTTAGTGAACCATCCTCCTGTCGTGGGGGTCTTGTCAATTTATTTCTGTTTTCTTTCAGGTCTCTCTCTTCTTTTTTTTAACCTATTCTTTTGTTACCAATAAACGTCCGTGGTATATCTTCTAAAAGATTGTGAACTAGAAGCTTTTGGTCCTATAGGTATCCATCAAAGTTATTGTTGCTTTCATGACACGAAAGCTCTGCTCTTCTCTGCCAATTTTTTGCAGGTTGAAGTTCTAAGTCAGCTACACCATCCGAACATTGTTTTGCTGCTTGGAGCCTGTCCTGAGAGAGGTTGCCTTGTTTATCAATATATGGAAAATGGAAGCCTGGAGGATTATATCTACCGCTGGAATGGAAAATCACAGCTTCCTTGGTTCATAAGGTTCCGGATAGCTTTCGAAATAGCTTGTGGTCTTGCGTTCTTACACAATGCAAAGCCAGAGCCTATTGTTCATCGAGATTTAAAACCGGGTAATATCTTGTTAGATAGTAATTATGTAAGCAAAATTGGGGATATTGGTCTGGCCAAAATCATTTCAGAGGTTGTGCCTGACAGCATCACAGAGTACAGAGACTCGATGCTTGCTGGTACACTCTTCTACATGGATCCGGAGTATCAAAGAACTGGCACAATCAGACCAAAATCAGATTTATATGCTTTTGGCATCATAATTCTCCAATTGTTGACATCTCGTCATCCTAATGGGCTTCTTTTGACAGTTGAGAATGCTATGCGAAATGGCTCCTTCATTGATATCCTAGATAAGTCAGTTACAGATTGGCCACTTGTTGAAACAGAGGAATTAGCTCGAATTGCTCTGAAGTGTTCAAACCTCAGATGCAGGGACAGACCGGATCTTGATGCTGAAGTTTTGCCTGCTCTCAAAAGATTGGTTGATATTGCAAATACTAGTGCAGAAGTAGAGAGACACAACATCCATGCACCAAGTCACTACTATTGTCCAATCCTTCAGGTTAAAAGATATATCTGAATCTGATTAACAATTAGATTATAGATGGAGTGTAAATCTTATATCTTACTGATTAGTTTATGAACTGTGAAACTAAATATTCTTAGGCTATGTTTGGAACTTAGATTTTAATAGAGAAAAAGATTGTGAGAGGAAAGTTAGAGGAAAAAGAGAGGGAAAATATTTTCCTAAAATTTTACAAAATTTAGTTTTTGAAATTTTTTCTTTCATAATCTTTTCATTATAATCTAAATCCTCTAAATTTACTGAAAATGTCCCTTATAGAATTCCTAAGAATTTGATTTTTTTCCTCCTTAAAATCCAAGATCCAAACGGAGCCTTAGAAAAAGGTACAACAGATTAAATTGTCGATGGAATATCAATCTAGTATCTTAGTTCTTACTATTTCCATACATCATTGTGGCTAATGCAGGAAATTATGGATGATCCCTATATTGCTGCTGATGGTTTTACTTATGAGCACAGAGCAATCAAGGCATGGCTTGAGAAACACAATGTTTCACCAAGTACAAAGCAAAAATTTCAGCATTCTATGTTGACTCCAGACCATACATTACGTTCAGCCATAAATGATTGGAGGTCACGCGTGACATTTGCTGGTATATAAACTCATAAAAATTTGACAACTGAACTATGCACCATTTCTGATTTCGTAGCCCTTTGAGATTGTTATTTGGGTAAATTTGCCTTGGTACTGGGAAGCACCCATGTAATAGAGTTAGTGTTTAGTACAAATACAAATTTAGATTGTTTCTGCATACGTTATACATCTAGAGGGTGGGTTTTTGTATAGTTGTAATATAGTGCTACCTATGGTGCTTGTAAATGTTTGTAAGCGTATTAAAGTGTGTTAAGTATCATCCTCACATTTGCCAAAGGAAAATTCATACAACAACATGCTTAGACACAAAGCAATCATCCATTTTCATACTCTGGAGCTTATTTTCTTTTCTGCTAATGAATTAGTTATAACTATCTTTTATTTGTGTACTTAAATGTACAAACCCTTCTGCTGCCTAAAACGATAATGGAAATCCGCAGCCTAATATTAACATTACAAAGTTGACGGTTCCGCATTAAATTAATTATCCACCTGTGTGAACTCTAAAGCATTTGCATCTGGATCTCGAGCAAAAATTGCTGGCCGTCCTGACTTACTAAGAGTATAAGCAATACCTGCAAGAGCAAAATTGCATAATAAGAAGTTTCACATTCTCTTTGCGCACTTAAAGACGAAACCTTCAAGTGCTTCTATACCATCCTGACATGACCAAGTACAAGAGCACCGAGTAGTTTATTCAATACCGATTTAATATTGCTAACATTAAAATATTCGAAAGGTTCTGTTAGTGACTTAAATCCAATCTCGACTCAAATTTGCTAAAGATTAAAAGCATTGCCAACATTAAGATATTTACTAGATTGAGAAATCAACATTGACAACTTTTGTTGGCTGGGTTATAGATAAAGTTTTTGAAGAAATGGTAAATTGGGGATGAAGAAGTTCAAGTTTACCAGCTTCATCAAAGATTGCTTTCAGCTTAGACACGTCTCGAATAGCAATACAAGTATGGCGATCACGGCCGCCATGCGCAGGTCGTCCGGTTAAAGGGTCAGGATTTGGAAGCTCCATAAGATGAATCATCTCAGAGCCAACCCATAACCAAGCACCCCTGTAAGGAAGCTTGTCATGTGGCCTTGCTTCGTTTATTTCAAGGCCTAAGTTTGACAAACAAGAACCACTTTCAGAACTCAGAAGTTTTCTACCTTATCCTCTAAAGACAAACCAAAACAAAACTATGCATGGGAAATGGGAAAATTTACATACCCAAAATATTCTGATAAAAGTTTAGTGACCTTTCCAGGTTCTCACACAAAAGTCCAACATGGTGGATACTAACAACTCCATAATCTGTACAGTACTAAAAAAATTAGATAAGCACTTCTCAGCTACCAACAAAATCTGAAAAACTGTAGATAAGTACTGAGAGAATAAAAGATGGGATATTGTTTAATTACGAAAATCAAAGGGGATCATCTTTTGAGATCACCAATAAGCAACCGCCCAACCCTTTTATTCTCTAAAGCTCTTTTTACTTTATACCACATTTGTCTCTCTCTGGGGAAAATACACAAACACCTGACGAACTATTCTTGGGCAATATTCTCTACACTTCCTATCAAAGAAGAAAAGGATAATATCTAATACCATATCAACATTATAAACTAGTATATGTTACTTAAATTAAATCTTTTGGAACTTGTTCGCACAACATGAACCTGCTAGTCAAATTGAACCAGAACCAAACACAGGCTCCAAAGTCTCTTTTTTTTTCTCTTTCCTTAATTGGGAAATTGAATTAGACACACGAAGTTACGAAGAACCCAACTCTGAAAATAATTCATAATCTAAAATAAGAGTTAAAAGTAAAACACAAAGAAAATAAAAGGTGTCACCATTGTTGTGGTCGACTTTAAGTGATTGTCTCTCTATTACATCTCCTTCAACAGCCAACTTAGCTTTTGTCACAAAACAGAGCCCATCACCTCTAACGTTCCTCAAACTAGTCTGGTGGTATAGTTTGGACGGTGGGTTCGAAGATAGGTTCTTCAGACTAGTACGATGTGCCTGAACCCATGTGACAAAATTTTGGAATATATACATAAAATTATCAACAATCAAAACAAAACAATACCCAGAAAATTTTAAAAAAAAAAAAAAAAAAGACAGAAATTCTTTAATTACCTTGGGTTGGAGAAGAGTAGAAGGAGATGGACTGAGTAGGGACGCCATGGAAGATCAGCTACTCGTTTGGGTTTTCTGTTTATTGGACTTGTGCTACATGAACCCAAATCTAAAAAACCAGTCTAAGCCACTCATTGTCGTTCGTGGCTCGGAATTTTCACCAACAAAAAATTAAATTGATTAAATTAAATTGTTGCATTTTGGATGATTATGAACCTATATCCAAGTTGGGGGCGTGTGTAGGAAATATAAAAAGCTTGGGATTAATATGTGAATAATAATACTTGAGGGTCCCATTGATATAACTCCTATCTTTTCTTTTCTTTTTGATTTTTTTATTTTTTTGGCCCTTTGGGCTTTTTTTTTCTTTTGGGTGGTGAGGGATAAGCAAAGTAGCAAGAGGCCGAAAACTATCCAAAAGCAAAAATAAACAACATAGAGACAAATCAATGAGCAACACCTTTATGATATAATTAAAAAAAAAAAAAAAAAAACACCTTTATGAAAATTTGTTGACACTAGAACATGCTTGAGCAGTTTACATTCCTTTTTGTTTTCTCTGTGGGTAAAATGGTCAACTGTCCACAGAAAATAAAAGCCAGAAGACTCGAATTGGATGACTACTAGTAGTAGCAAATAAAAGGCACTTTCATAAAAAAAAATAATAATAATAATAAAAATAAAAATGAAAAATAGAAAGCATGCTATATTAATAATGTATTATATTTGATCAATCCATTAATTGATAGAGGAATAAAAACTATGGACTTTGATTTAAAAGACATTAGAAAAATAATTGTTTGTTTGGTCAACCTAAGGATGAACTATAAAAAAATACTCTGAAATTTAAGTATTTTGCAATTTAAACGCTAAAGTTTAGATTCCACAAAATAATACCATGAAATTAAGAATTTCAGAAAATTAATACCATAAGCTGATTTTTTGACTAATTTTAGTTACGAAAAAATAATAATATCCTCTATTAAAATTGAATTAGTCCTTATTATTATTCTTAATTTTGAGGTTATTATTGTCTTTTGTCAGTTAAAATTATTCAAAAAATCAACTCAGATATTAATTTCTAAAATTCTTAAAGTCTCATAATATTATTTTGCGGTCTCTAAATTTCAGGGTTTAAATTGCAGACTACTCAAACTTTAGAATATTTTTTTACAGTTTTTAATCAACTAATGAGCTAATTACTGTTCCAGTTTCTGCTTCTGCGTTTTACACCGAAAATGTCAAACAGTCGTTCTTGTAGTTGTGATTCACGCATGTGGTATAGCTTCATGTCACCTTCTTGTTTGAACTCATTTAATTATGACTTTATCAATCAATTGGTACCCGAAAATTTTTAAAAAGAAATAAAAATATTTAAAAAAAATAAAGAATAGTGTTGACCAGAACTTTGTTAGTCAATTTGGTAAGGGATATCTCATATCTGATCTCATCATATGACCAGATAAAATAGCTATGCGAAGACAACTTCAAACTAACAGAATTCCTTTCAAAAAAACTAGATAAAAGAATTAGGAGCACATGCTCATATTATGTTAGTTAACAAATATTTTTAAAATGTAAGCGAATAGAATGTGGACCAACATTTCCCTTAAAAAAATGTGGACCAACATAAATATTTATTTTCTAATGATAATGAGAGCCTAGAACCCACCTGACTTTCTTTTTCCTCTTACTTTTGAGTTGTGCAATGGAAGGTGCTAAGTATTGATTATCATTTATCAACTTATCGCCTCCTTTTTCTAATATGATTCTTTCTCGTACACTACACATTCTTGAATGTAAAACATAACATGCATGATTGAAATCTATGGTATTCAATTTTAATAGACATTATAAATCAGAGCCCAAAAAAAAAAAAAGACATTATAAACAATAATAAAAATGAAATACCAAATGAAACATATGGTACTAAGAAATTAGGATCATATATCAATAAATGTGGATCACATATCTTTTAAGTTAGCATATGAACCTACATCTCTATTTGGTTGCAATATTAAGTATCTCAAGTACCCTTAGTATTGAAGATAATAAAAATTGAGTTAACTGTTGAAAAATACTGTAATTTATGATTTTTTTTTTTTTTTGTAGTTTTTAGCATATCTTTTCGTCTGTGCAAAATTACTAGGATTTATTACAAAATCGACATTTTTGATAGTAAGTTTTAGAAAATAATATCATTGTATTACTCGGCCATACTAGACATACCTGTTAGATAACACTAAACTATACTCGACATGCTTACTAGTTAGAAACGACATCTTTTATCTCAATGACACCATTAAAAGGTCTATTTTATAAATAATTTTTAAAATTAGCTTTTTGTAACACACTATAAAAAAGGGTTATTTCACATAATTTCCTAAAACTGTATGCATCTACATATAAAATCTCTTTAAATGTTTATATTGTATAAATTTAGTGATTTATGCTAACTGTTTTAAATTGTTTTCAATAGATTTTAAGTTTATAGATAAGATATCGTCAATTCATATTCATATTTAATAAGGAACTTTTGGGTTAATTTACATACATAGGATAGATATTTAAAAATCATAATTTGTGATTTTTTTTTTTTTTTAGTTAACCCTTAAAGATAAGATTACATCTTGATTCTATAATAGTTAAAAAAACAATTACTACCTTTACTCATTAAAAAAAAAAAAAAAACTTTGACCTAGTTAACAAAGTAATCTACGTAGACTTGATGTCGAAATTTTTTTTAGGAGCTTTTTGCATTATATGTGTGTTATAAATCCATGTTTTTTTTTTTTTTTTTGAGGGAGTTATCAATCCATGTTAACATGAACTATATTGTACTAAAAATCAAATAATATGCAATGATTTAAAAGTATTCTCTAGTAAAACAAACGCTAATAAAATATTAACCTCGCAATTATCTGGTTGTTTAATTAGCCAATCTCTTTCGAAAAACTTTTCCTTCATTTTTTTTCCCCTTTTTTTCAATAATTTTTCTATTTGTATGAAAATCTTTATTTCAATTAATTTATTCTCGAAGGGATTTCATCTTTTTCGGAATTTAGACTAGTATAATTTTTTTCCCTTAATTTTTGTAGTTTTCTTCTAGCTCTGAATTTTTTAAAATTTAGATAGTAAAGAATTTAGGGGAGGGCTACAGTAGGGGCGTCCCTACGTAGGGCCACCCTTTATACACCGTTTGATGGAAATCTGTGGGAAATAAAGGGAATCTGTGGGGAATAACGGGAATCTGTGGAGAATCTGTTTATACACAGATTCCCATCAAATGGTGTATAGACAGGGCCCTACGCAGGGACGCCCCTACTGTGGACGCTCCTACTGTAGACGCGCCCAAAAATTTATATAGTCAAAAATTACTCTCTGCGAAAGATTCATCACCTATCAATCAAAAGGGCTGAAGAGAGTAAATAGAGGATGATTTGAAAAACGAAAGTGGGTTCTTTGATGGAGCTCTATTTGTGTGCATGTCACCTCCATCTCACACTTCTATTGATTTATAGGTGCTAAGCCACGACACATCTTGTAGCGTGAAGTACGTAGTTGGATCGTGATTTATATGATCAACATTTTCTTTTAAAGGATAATCATAACTGACTTTTTTTTTTTTAAATGAATGGAATGTTATTGATAAATTTATTGTGAAGAGAACGAGTAACGTTGCGTTATTAATGTTCCTAACTTTAGATTAAAATATTAAAATAAAAGATGTTTAAAATTAGAAGAAAAAAGGAAAGATAACTTGCTCCATCAAAGTCGTCAGATCATTCACAATATGATACTATATGACTACAAAATCTTAATCTAACCGCCAAAGAGCATTTGTGGTGCTTAATACAACGCTAAAAGTGATGAGCCCCATAACTTTAAATTTGTGTGCGGGTGGGTTTCACACTTTTACCGGATGTGGTGCAAGATAATGTGTGTGTCAGAGTTTATTGCTGTGCTCTATAACTTAGAAGATTAAACAAATTTCTTTTTGACACGTGTGACAAAATCCAATGGATTAAAGGATCGACCAGTTGGGTTGCGACTTGTGGGGCCTAATCCAAAAAAAAAATGTCAGTGAGTTATATTATACTCTTTTCTCTTTTTTTTTTACACTCTTTAGTTTTAATTTTAGTATTGATGTATAAATTTTGCTATCCAGTTTAATATTTTAGTAACATAATAAATTATAGTAAAATTGACGTATCAAACTGTAAGATTAATAAAATTGACGTATCAAACTGTAAGATTAAAAAAATATAAAAAAATAATATAAAAAACAATATTGCTAACGTTTCTCGTTAACTAATTAGTTGCTTAGTAGATTGAAATAAACGAAAACTTACCCGCGTATATCACAAATAGTAAATACTCGGAGGAGTTCCCAAGATATTTTGTGGCCAAAAGAAAAGGGTTCCTTATTAGCAAATCGTAAAGTATCCAAGGGCATTCTAGATATTATCCTGTACTTCCTTGTTTTTTTTTTTTTTTTGTCGTCTTCCTCCTCACTTCCTTCTGCGCCCAACAACGAAACTCTCCACCACCTTCCATTTTACCAACGTTTTTTCCCCAAAATTGAAACCTTGAAGTCCCCCCAACCGCGTAAGAGGTCGAGAGAGAGAGAGGAGTAAAATATTCAAAGAAAAGTCAAGTCACCAGACCGCGTTCACATTTGGGCACACGTTTCTCTCTTTTTCTCATCCGCCATGGGAGTATATAAACCAAACCGACCCAAGTCTTCCTCATCTCCAAGGCTCAGATCACTAATTCGACACAAACCCATTTGTTCACACCTCCTTTTGAATCGATTCAACCATTTTTTTTTTTTTTTGTCTACGCTTTCATACACACCCATCTGTTTTCAGATCTGTTCTTTCATGGAAATTAGCTCATACCCATTTCTTAACCAGGACGATTTCTCCCATTTTTATAGCTTGTTCCCCGAAATGGACGAGTTGGGTCTGAACAGCGACTCGAAAAAGAGGCGAAGAAAAGACGAGGAAGAAAATAATAGTGATGGTGATGGTAAGGAGGGTTTCAGGAACAACCCTTTTAGGGATATTCTCACTTCGTTGATTTTGTTTGACGAGGAGGAGAAGCACGAGCAGAAGCAGAGGGAGTTTGATTTTCAACAAGAGGTAGCCAGCTTCGATTCCAATTTCAACCTCGAGAGTCAAGCCATGAACGACTATGGAAACGATATCAAACGACATTATTCCCAATTGGGTGATTTGGACCAGTCCAGGACCAAGCGGGCTCGCCGCTCGGCTTCAACCGTAGCTGTAGCTGCTGCTGGTGCCTCAGGGGATAATCCGATGCACTCGGGTGCAGGGACGGGGTCCGGGGGCGGCCAGCACCGGCGGTTGTGGGTGAAGGACAGGTCCAAGGATTGGTGGGACCAGCACAACCACCCTGATTTCCCCGAGGAGGAGTTCAGGCGGGACTTCCGGATGAGTAAGGCGACATTCGACATGATCTGCGACGAGCTTGATTCGTCGGTAATAAAGAAGAACACCATGCTTCGTGATGCGATTCCGGTTAGGCAAAGGGTGGCAGTTTGCATATGGAGGTTGGCCACGGGCGAGCCGCTTCGGCTCGTGTCGAAGCGATTCGGTTTGGGAATTTCGACCTGCCATAAGCTTGTTCTTGAGGTTTGCTCCGCAATTAGGACTGTTCTAATGCCCAAGTTCCTCCAATGGCCGGATGACGAGAAGATGAAGACGATCAAGGAGGAGTTCGAATCCATGTCCGGGATTCAGAACGTTGCGGGGTCAATGTACACCACCCATGTTCCAATCATAGCTCCTAAGATCAGTGTGGCTGCTTACTTCAACAAGAGACACACTGAGAGGAACCAGAAAACTTCATACTCCATTACAGTCCAAGGTGTTGTTGACCCCAAAGGGGTCTTCACTGACGTTTGCATTGGCTGGCCTGGCTCAATGCCTGATGACCAAGTCTTGGAAAAATCGGCCCTTTACCAAAGGGCCAATCGCGGGCTCTTGAAAGATGTTTGGATAGTGGGAAACTCAGGGTACCCTCTTCTGGATTGGGTCTTGGTCCCTTACACACGCCAAAACCTCACTTGGACTCAACATGCTTTCAATGAGAAAATTGGAGACGTTCAAAATGTAGCCAAGGAGGCATTTGCGAGGCTTAAGGGGAGGTGGTCTTGTCTGCAGAAGAGGACTGAAGTCAAGCTCCAGGACTTGCCAGTGGTTCTTGGTGCTTGTTGTGTTTTGCACAATATATGTGAGATGAGAAACGAAGAGATGGACTCAGCTTCCAAGTTTGAGATTTTTGATGATGAGATGATTGCTGAGAATAGTATAAGGTCAGCAAGCTCAGCTCAGAACAGAGATAAGATTGCTCATAACTTGTTACACCATCGTCTTGCTGGCACTAGTTCTTTATAGTAATTTTTAGTTCAGATTGATTCTTGTACAATTTCTTTCTTTCTTTCTTTCTCTTTTTTCCTTATTCTTTTTTGGCTATGGTTTCACATAGTCATAATCATATAGAATAAGATCAAGTTTTTTATAAGTTTTTGTGAAACAGATTGTATTTGAAAGATGAAATAGAAAAATCTTTATACAAAGTCTGAGTAAATGAATGAGATTTTGCATTATAATTATTATTGTTAAGTTAAGCTACGTAGCTCTTGTTTTGCTTTTTCCTTATGTTATATCTACATGAGGGTAGTAAACGAAGTACCAAAGGCCCCGGTACTTGATTTGACAAAAGGTGGTAGAGACTTTCTAAGACCCCATTTTTCAACGTCAAAAGCCCTTCTGCAGCCATAATCTATGTAGAGGTTTGCCTTTGAGTTTTAATTTTTATTAGGCTTGATTGCAACGCGTTTCCTCCTCGTGTTTGGCGCTTGACAACGTTGTCGTTGTTGCTTTGTCCCACGATGTGTTTCGGACTCTTAAATAGGTCGTTTGTGGTACCACTCTCTTATCTTGTATTCCTAGTCTCTTTGACTTTAAACAACCCCTTTATTGGCATTGATGGAGGAGATCAGGACAGAGAATGCTTATATAGCCCTGATCTTTGTGAAGTGTGATCACTGACCAAGTTTGAAGTTAGATTCTACAGCCGCAACTTCGCCATGAGACCCACATGATGAACGATTATGCGTAAGCATATTTAGCACTGCCCTACGATTCAGGGACACATAATGAGTCCGTACTATGCAAAGGCTAGTTTGCATAGGCTGGTTATATGGTTATATTCATCAGTTATTGTCTCTCTCTAATAGAAGCTAATATAAAAGACGTAGGAAAAGATAAGGATACGTTTGGTTTTATCTTTCCAATTTTCTACATAAAAAATTACTTCTGAATTTGAAAAATAAGATTTAAATTCTTTATCAAATGCGCCTTAAGAAACTTGTTTAATATACAAGCTTAACTCTTGAATGATCAATTCATGAGAGAGTAAATCACAGTTAGAGACTTACAGCCTAAACCTAAAACAGAACAAGTAATCAAAATGCACTGTATAAAATGCTATTTCATTGCCGGTGAGTTGGCAAAAGGCTTATATCTTTTGAAATACATTTTTTATTTTTGCAAAAAGACATGTTTTTTCTATTTTTCTGGAAAGTAGTCTTTCTCGTCAATGTTCGATCGCACTCAACAATATACGTGACTGCTCTCAATAGCATACTCAGCTATGTAAAAAGACTATTTTGCAAAAAGTTTTAAGACACAAATGTCTTGTTAAAACTCAATTGTAAAAGTTCCGTTTCACCTAATTTCTCTTTAATTGTTTTAATAATATATAAACATATACATATAGTTATTTTTTCAATGAGTATCACAATATTTACCATTAATAGGCATTTGAGATTAATTCATTTGATTTTGATTAGACTGTAACAAATTGTGTAATTGTACCAAAGAAATTTATTATACTAAAGATTATATAATATAAGCATAGAAGATCTTTTATTTCTTTACACAATATAGAACTAGTTAGCCTCACTTAAAAAAAAAAAAAAAAAGTGTTTGTTACCTGCTGAGTTGGACATTTTTTTGTTTTTTTTTTCGTTTTTGTTTTTGTTTTTTTTTTCAATTATCTCTACATCAATAAGTATTCATTTTGAGTAAAAAAGAAAAATGAAATTAAAATTTAAAATTATAAAGTAGATTGAGGAAAAATAAATAAGTACGAGAAAAATATAGAGAAACACACATGTGTATATAGGAAATGTCTAACATAGGAGTCCAGAAGATTCTCTAATCATGAGAGACTAAATGGTGCAGTGTTATTGGCTGAAAATGGTCTTTTGGCCCACATAAAAATGGTTGTAACTGATATATCCCATACTCTACCTCTGCCATAATTCACTTGGTATTCCTTTAGAATTATTTTCTTCTATCCCAATTTTTGTTGTCATTAAACCCAAAAAAAAATGGAACTATTACTCTCCTTCTTCTTTAGCCGTAAACCTAGAGCAGAGTTATTAATGGGTTTGAGTTACCATTAATAGGCATTTGAGATTAATTCATTTGATTTTGATTAGACTATAACAAATTGTGTAATTGTACCAAAGAAATTTATTACACTAAAGATTATATAATATAAGCATAGAAGATCTTTTATTTCTTTATACAATATAGAACTTGTTAGCCTCACTTCAAAAAAAGAAAAGAAAAAAAAGTGTTTGTTACCTGCTGAGTTGGACATTTTTTTGTTTTGTTTTTTTTGTTTTTTTTTTATTTTTCAATTATCTTTACATCAATAAGTATTCATTTTGAGTAAAAAAGAAAAATGAAATTAAAATTTAAAATTATAAAGTAGATTGAGAAAAAATAAATAAGTACGAGAAAAATATAGAGAAACACACATGTGTATATAGGAAATGTCTAACATAGGAGTCTAGAAGATTCTCTAATCATGAGAGACTAAATGGTGCAGTGTTATTGGCTGAAAATAATCTTTTGGCCTACATAAAAATAGTTGTAACTGATATATCCCACACTCTACCTTTGCCATAATTCACTTGGTATTCCTTTGGAATTATTTTCTTCTATCCCAATTTTTGTTGTCATTAAACCCAAAAAAAAAAAAAAATAGAACTATTACTCTCTTTTTTCTTTAGCTGTGAACCCAGAACAGAGTTATTAATGGGTTTGAGTCTTCAATTTGGATTCTCTTTTACTGCTTAGGTTCTTAAATCTTGATATTCAAAAATCAAAAGAGTGCTTATTTGAGTTTTTGATCTAAAATCTAAAAACCCAAATTTTTTATTTTTGTTTTTTCTTTTAAAATTGAGGATTTGAAGAACATAGCTATAATTGACAAATGGGTTTAAATCAAAACTATCATTAAAAAGCTTCCGATTAAGGAGAATAAAAAACATCATCAGTGCTCTGCGTCTAAGAATAGACAAGTAAGATTTTGAGAGACGAAAAAAAAAGGAAAAATGGGTTAGATTCACTGGGTTTCTTTTCATTCTCTAGTTTAGTTTACAAAAATGGGTTACCTTTGCTAGATTTCTTTTTATTCTCTGAAAAAGAAAAACTATACATATACAACATTTAGATTTCTTAATTATAGAGAGAACCAAATAAAATGATTCCTCTGTAGATTCATCAAAATACGAACGGAATAAAATTGTATGATATATTACCTATTATGAATAAAATTGTATTCTTGATCTCACGAATTCGAGGTCCTTGGTAAGGACAATAGAGGTTTTCCTTGTCTTTGTTGGAGTATATGAGAGATTCGGGTTTGACCTCAACAATTTGAACAGGAGATTTCAAAAGAGAGTTATAGAGGAGAGAGAAAGAGGTACAAGTACAGATAGGAAAGGGGAAATATAGTTTGGTTTATTTTATGAAAGGCAACACAGTGTATACAATTGAGCCCACTTATGAAATCTTGATCGCCAAAATTATATCCAACGGCTCGAAATTATTCACTCATTGCATGAGTGAAAGTAAGGGCTCCTACTTTTCCGTGTATATATATATGCAGGGTTTGTAAATTTGATTTTTTACAGTAATTTTTCAAAAAAATTGAAAAATCCCGGAATTTAAAATTGTTCTAAAAAATTCCGGATTTAATTACAAAAATATTTAGAAAAATACCACTTTTTATTAATTGATGAGATACTTAAGGTAATTAGTCGAGTTACTTGAGGTAACTTGAACAGTTACTTTAAGTAACTGAATTGGTTACTCTAAGTAACCTAACTGGTTACCTCGAGTACTATTGAAAAATACTAATTTTGAAGAAAAAATGGTATTTTTCTAAATATTTTTTAAAAGTGATATTCTTCTAATATACTTTTAAAAAGTGATATTTTTTCTAAATCAAACCAGAACTTTTCAAAAAAATCAGTCCATCCGGGATGTTTTAAATTTTGGTACTTTGGACCTGGATTTTTGTAATAAGCCCTTGTTTATAGTCCCACAGGTGCAAATTTGGGTACCATAGCACTAAGCTTTTCAGTACTCTCGCTTCCCAAAATCTTTTTTACCTCTTCTAACATTTTTATTTAGACGTGTACCACTCTTACTTAGGGTGTGTAACTTTTTTTGAATTGGACAATGATGACTTATTATTTTGGTGGGTATTGTAGCCGAAGCTTATATTTGCATACATGTGTATTGATAACTCTTTAAGGAAAATAATTAAAAAAAAAAGAAAGAAAAAGAAAAATAATCGTCACTTTTATTTAGAGCCTATTAAAAAGTGGTATTCTTTTACATCACCCTATTTGTGAGGAAAATAGAGGTTGAGAATAGGTGAATGTAGAGATGTAAAGAAAGCATGTAGATAGGAGCCCTCACTTGGAAGAATATAACGTGTTTGTAACGGTAGGTCAACCATGAATTGGTTTTCAAAAACTATGAATACATCTCATATTATATTACTATCTAAGTTATCGTATAACTGCATGATAATTAACTTTTTTTTTAAAAAAAAAAAAGAAAAGATGACTAAGTTTGACTATTTTTAATAGGTCATGTGGACCTCCAAGATAAAATTTGACGAATTACAATTGGGACATTATCAATTTTGACCCACTTTTAAAGTATTTGATGAAAAAAATAGATAAATTATAAATTATTTATAAAATTAAGACTTTCACTTAATATAAATAGGGTTCTCTCCTCTCCATAAGCCATTCTTCCTCTACAAGCAGCTCTCTTTCGTTGATAGGTGCCTCCCCGGTAGATTTTTCCTCTCTCCGGTATGGGTTCTTTACAATTTTCTTTCTTATTTCTGGTTTTAGTGTTAAAGAATTCTCCTATGTGGGGAGGTAGTCTTCCTCCTAGATTTAGATATACGGTAGTCTCGAGTCCCCCAGATCAAGATATGTGCTAGTTTATAGTATTTGTTTATGTTTATGTTATTTTAGTTCACCTAGATCTTGATCTATGATGGTTTTTTTCCAGATTTGGAGCGTGTGTAAGGTAATATTTGTCCTCCTGTAGTTTTTTGATGAGAAGCAAGAGACACCAACAACAGATGTTGAATGGAGGGTCACAACAAGCTAACCGCTGAGGCATAGAGCTCTATCAAATCACACATCAACAGTGATCTGCTTAAATCCCTGCTTAAATCCCCTCTTCACAGGTCGATTTCGCCAAGATCCCAATGTGCATTTTTCCTTCAAGAATTTTTATCAGTTTTTTTATGGTTGTCTACTTTATAATCAAAAATCTCTTTATGAGTATTGTATTATCCTCTTATTATTAATGAAAATTTTTTCCCTTCAAAAAAAAAAAAGAGATTTTCATTTAATGAAAATTTCAAATTTTTAAAATTATCCTAACTCGACCTCTGTCAAAAAATTTTGACTAGGTAAAAAAAGGCAAGATAAAAAGGTGCTGAGATTTTTGACTTGGTTGAAATTGAAGAGTTGAAAATTTTTGACTTAGCTGAAATGGCCGAATCAACGGTTTAACTGTAATCGAAATATTTCGACCCCAATCCAACGGAAGAGAGACCAGAATTGGGATCGAGATCAGTAGTGATAGTGAAGTGTTACCGTACCGTAGGTGTCGATGGTGGCAGAAACAGTTTTGGGTTAGAGAAAAAATATTTTCTAAAGTTTGTTAAGAAATAGCACATTTGAATAATTTTAAATATGTGACATAATAATAGAGGTTAATTTAGATAACATTTATGAATGAGTCTCTTTTTTCCTCGCGAGGCATTAGTAAAATCCTTTGGTGTAAATACTCCAAACTCTATAGCATATCGCCATGTCTTTACATAATCAACTACAAGATGTCTTTGCATAATCAACTACAAGAGCATCGCTGAAAAGAAAGTTTCAAAAAGCTTGATTATGTTGATCTCCATTATTTTATGACATCCTAAAGCTGTCCACCATTGGATTTGGATCAATCGTTATTTCTTGGAGGGAAAAAAAAGATAAAAAATTATTAATTTATGCTTTTATTGGTGAAAGAATTATTAATGTACATTGGTGAGAGCTAATTGCAGTGAGAATTGAATACTTTATATAAAGGCCATTCTCTCCCTTTATTAAAATATGTTTGAAAAAAAGGTCTTTAACAGTGTGTTAAGACGTTTAAGTTAAATTAAAGACATATTGCTTTTATTGTCATTGCATTTTTCGTTTTTTGACGAATTTAAAAATGGAGATGGTATTATAATCTCATCTTATTTTATGATATTCTAGGAAAAGAATAATCTTAACAAGTGTATGAGCTTCTAGAAAAAAAATAATCTTAATAGGTATATGGGCGACTTTATTCGTAGAACGAAAGATAGAATGACAAGAGCCACCACCACTATATCTTAACAAAGAGTTCATATCACAAGTAGAAAGATTATTTATAAATATACTATTAGAGGAGTTCACAATACTCATAATAAACCTTAAAATCACATTCAATCACAAGAAAAATGAACCCCAAAGAAGCCATAAGATCCAGATTTTCATCGTGTCAAAACATAGTACCAACTCGATTAACTACATCTTTGTGAATTGTGCAATGTCTACATTATATTTTTTTAATATTTTTGGATCATAAAAGATTCAAATTTAGAAGAAAAAGCAATAAAAATAAGTAAAATGTACACAGTTCTAGAATCTAATAAGATAAAATCTCGTAATAATAAAATTTGCGAATAGGGCTTTACACCAACAACAAAATTAATGGAAAAAAAATAAATGAAAAACTAGGGAAATCATAACAAAAGAAGGATATCTCTATTGGTGAAATATAAATGTTTGATGAGCGGAGATAGAAGTCAAGATAAAAAATTGTGATAAGAAAAAAAGACAAGTTTTTCATAAAGAGAAGTGCTAGTTTATTTGGAAAAAGCTTCGTAATAAGATTTTTGTTTCTTAATTTGAAGCTTCTTGTTATTAATATAACAAAGAAATATGACACTAATTAAATAAGGAGGACTTCTCAATGGTTATAATTTTCTTGTGACCATGAATGGATACTAAAAAAAGTAGTGATAGCATTAATTTTTTTTTATGGTAATAAATAGCATTAAATTTTTTTGGCCAACCACCAAACTAATCACGACCGTAGGATATTAGATCTAACAGCTTAAACCATTGTAACCATCCATGGATAAATATTGTTGTAACCCTTTAAACCAAACCTATTAAATAATTACTATCTCTTTAAAACGACATTAATATTACGATGAGAATAGATTTAATAATAACATTTATTCGATAGTCTATACAAATGACCAGATCTCATAAAACGACAATAATTTTTAATGACAACAACACAAAATTGAATACTTATTGTCTGCTTGGATACACTTTTATTTTTTGTTTTCTGTTTAAATAAACAAAAAATTACAAATTTTCTTGAAAAACATGCTTGGTAACATTGTTTTTTATTTTATTTTTTAAAAAAATTATAAACAAAATTTTTAAAAATAATGGAAGTGAATTTCCAAATTTTTTTAAACAAAAACTAAAATCATAAAGTGGTATTTTTGTAAATAAACTTTCAAAAGTGATATTTTTCTAAATAAAAGTTTGAAAATAGTATTTTCGTAAATGATATTATTTCAAATAAATTTTTAAAAGTAATACTTTTCTAAATAAGTTTTTGAAAAAGGTATTTTTTAATTAATTTTTATAGTTACCAAGTAAGTTTATGTTTTTTGTTTTAAGAAACTAAAAATGATTTGATGTGCTATCAAGTAAGTTTTTTATTTTTAAAATTTAAAAAAAAACATAGACAATTTTTTTTAATTTCAATTTTTACAGACAAAAAATTGAAAATATATCGAAACATGCCCTTAATCTTACTTTTAGGCTCGAAAATCACTTAAGCACATTCTACTTTGGATTATGAAATGCAGCATCATAGACTTAGGGCCAGTTTTTCGATTATGGAATTTGAGGTTTCTAACATTTTTACCTATAAAAATAAAAAAAATTACAAATTACATTGGGTCAATTATTTTCTTTTTTAGATTCCCATACCGTTTTTTTTAAAAATACCATTTTTAAAATATTTTTAGAAAAATACTATTTTTAAATATGGTTACTAATTACCAGTATTTGAGAACTGGTTACAAGTTACCAATTATAAATACATTTGGTTACATGTTCTCAGTGCTCAAAATGAAAACCGGTTATCGGATATTAATTACTATTTTAAAAATTAGTATTTTTCTAAAAACTTTTAAAAAATATATTTTTATAAAAGATACAGTACCGAATCTAGAAAAAACTGAGCCCACTGTAAAATTGTAATTTTTTTTTAAAATGGCCGTAGATAGTCTAATTTTCTCAATAACTTTTGCTGCAATTGGTGTTTGATAAACTTACCTTTTATGCTTCCACTTTTGAAAGCAACTATGTGAAAGAGATTACACAAGTGATTGTCAGATAATTCAATAACTTTTCACAACAATTTTAAGAAGCTAAAAAAATCTGACTTTAGCTTTACCTTCCAATTATATCAAAATCGGAAATTCACTAAACATCATATGAATACCAAACTGGCCTTTAGAATCTAAGCTACATTTTTGCTTTTGTTTGAATAACATTATTTATCAAGAGCTAAAACTAAGATAAAAAAATATAATCAATGGTAGAATGAGATAATTAAGGATTTAAAGCAAATTTGAGTTGAGATGAGTGTAAGACAATTTAAAACAATCAGGGTTCTTTGTAAAATGCATTTTTGTCATAGTATATTTTAGGAAATACACTTTTTCTTATAATTTTTTAGTGAATATACTTTTTTAAGTTTTAAATTATTTTAAATATAAAAATGCCTCTAGCACTTATCTCATCAAGGGTCCACATTCCAGTTAGATATGAGAGATCAAGTTGCAGACACTTTGTTCAGGGCCTCTAGACACTATTTTTTAGTGCAAGACTCAAATTTTTTTTTTTTCCTTTCAAATTGTTAGACACCTTGTATAATATCCTTGTGTAGTGCCGCTTGACACTCTGTCTAGCGCGACTCGACATCATGTCTAGCACTCTCGACATCATGTTTGGTGCTAAATATTCAAATGTATTACTTTTTTTTCCCGGCAAAATCCCAAAAAAAATAACCAAACCCCAAAAACAATAACCGGGGCCCCCAAACTAAAAAAAAAAAAAGCCTTTTAAAACCCCCGTTTTTTTAAAAAAGTGTATTTTATCTAATTACAATTAAAAAATGTGTATTTTCTAGAATTTACCATTAAAGGTTCTATATCACCTAATTTCCCAAATAAAAAGAATAATGCTATAGGGCATCAGTGGTGCCAGCACCACAGTGATGTGTCAGTCTGTCACTGATTAATCATAATTATAATTTAAGTGGGGTCTATGTGGGACCCAATTTATTAATTAAATCATCCAATGACAAACAGACATGTCACTGTGGTGCTGGACAGCTTTCTAGCATTTTTATTAAATAATGGAAGATCATGCGTATTATTCTTTCCAAGTAGAGTTTCAAGTTGATGACCGATCTCGAATGTAAGGACGAATCTAGACCGTTCGACATAAGCGGCAAAGAGTTTAGCGCCAAATTAAGCCCTCCGCTCCACCTGAAAATTGTTCTCGGCAAAGTTGAACTCTTGGAAGGCCCCTGAAAATGAACCAATGCACAATCTCCACGTGTCAGCCGAAAATGGAATCGGACCAAAAAAAAAAAGGAAAAGAAAAACAGAAACATGGGTCTCGTTCATCCCCTGGCTTGTTTCGCTGTCATAATCATCAAAATCTCACAGGAAAACCAGGTTGAGAGAGAGAGAGAGAGAGAGAGAGAGAGAGACGAGTTCTAGAGAGAGAAATGGAGAATAATCCAGAGGAGGAGGACGAGGAGGAGGCGGAGGTGGTGGAGGAGAAGGACCAGGTGGGGCCAATGGCGGGAGAGGTGGAAGAAGGTGCGGTGGTGGGTTCGAGCTTGACCATGGAGAGGGTTGCTGCAGCTAAGAAGTTCATCGAGAATCACTACAGGGCTCAGATGAAGCACATCCAAGATCGCAAGGAGAGGTAAAACCCATGATCGCTTTTACCCAAACATTTCTCATTTTTCCTAATTTGAGCAACAACACTATGTGATATATATACATATATTCTTGGCATACCTGGATAGTAGCTGAAGTTTTGAGAATTTGTTTGGTGCATATAGCAATGGGGTTCTTGAGAATGTGCTTATGTTTTTGTTGTGTTATGTATATATATATACGCTAATTGGAAATACGCCTAGAGGAAGTCTTCTTTTTAAACCGTTGTAGCGAGAAACTGCATTTGGGTTTTGGTTTCTGGGTTTTTCAAGACTGGATTTGATGTCAAACAAGTGCGAAGTTGTGGACATATTGCACATAGATTAGGAGAAACCCTTATAATGTTAATCAGAGAAAACCCGAAACTTAGGATGGAAAACTTTTATGCAAAGTATAGTCCTCTCAAGTGTAGACAAATGACTGAATATTTGTCATATTCGTGAGCGAATCCTTGCGTGGAGAAGAAATTGTGCTGAATTGTTCTTTACACAAATAAAAGCTTGGACAGTCACAACAGGAGCTGCAACCGTGAACCAATTGAGAATATTAAAGAATGTTAGTTTCAGGTTTGAATATGTGAGAATTTGGTATGCCTTTTGGAGAGTTGTTCTCGGTGTCTTACTTTGAGGCGCATTCTTAGATCAGTGTATTTATTGTTGTGATTAGATTTTTAGTCTCACACATGGTCTTGTAAAATCTAAAATTATCATTATCTGTTAATTTAGTGATGTCTTTATCACAAGAAAAGTTTTTAAAAAATTTAGTGGAGTAGAAAGTTTCCAGTTTTATCATTGATCTTGGTATATTTCATCATATAAATTTTCTTTTTCATTATTCAGGCGGTCAGTGCTAGAGAAGAAGTTAGCTTCTGAACATGTATCAGAGGAGGAACAAGTGAATCTGTTGAAGGACTTGGAGCGCAAAGAGACTGACTTTATGCGACTTAAGAGGCACAAGATTTGTGTTAATGATTTTGATCTTCTAACCATCATTGGGAGAGGGGCCTTTGGAGAGGTTAGAAATATTCATATATTAAATATGAGATGCATAAAGATGTTATATATTTTAGAATTGTCAGCATTAGTAGTGTATAAAAGAATTCTGTGAACTGTAAGACTTGCATCAGAGAGACTGATCTTTCAAAATATGCTGGCTATTTGTTTCATATGTATTGATAGGGGCTATTGTTATATATTAACCTATCTTATCTCCTTTGAAAAACCTTTATCTTGATATTTTACAGGTCAGGTTATGTCGGGAGAAGAAATCAGGAAACATCTATGCCATGAAAAAGTTGAAAAAATCTGAAATGCTTAGCCGGGGGCAGGTAACAACCGACATTATTGAAAGTTATATCTAGTTGCTTTACAAGGTGTATTAAACTTCAGGGTTATGCTTTCTTCAAATGTTCATATGGTTTACAAATCTCTGTTTGTTCGTCTTTAAACTGCCAAAATTCATCGATGACTACAGTTCTTTCTACTATCTTGCAATACATTGAGCTTTACAGATCCTGGAAATTTTCTAATGTTTCACGTAGTGTCTGTGCTGTAATGTCTACAATCTGTTATTTGAATAGTCTTGTTGTTAAAGTGCTTTGTCCTCTGTATAATTTGCTGCTCTAACAGATGAGCAAAAGAGATATATTCATGTCAATGTGGGAGATGACATTTTTAGGGGCATTTCATGATTATTTATGTCACTGCAAAGAGATGCACAAATTTTAAGTTTTACGAGGCACTTGCAGCTATCGGGAGGGGTCACTTTCATTATTTTAACAGAATTACTTACTTCCACAGGCAATTTTTACATAATCCCTACCAGTTTTCATGTTGTCTAGTTTATTTTGATGCATATATATGAACTCACTGATGTGTGTCTGCACAGGTTGAGCATGTTAGAGCTGAAAGGAATTTGCTTGCAGAGGTTGGCAGCCACTGCATTGTGAAACTGTACTATTCATTTCAAGATGCTGAATACTTATATCTAATCATGGAATATCTGCCTGGTGGTGACATAATGACTTTACTAATAAGAGAAGAAACTTTGACTGAGACTGTAGCTAGATTTTACATTGCTCAAAGTGTTCTTGCCATCGAATCCATTCATAAACACAACTACATTCATAGGTTGGTTTGTCTAGTCTCTTAACATGTTGACTGACATTTCGGCTCCATTTGGATCTTGGATTTTAGGGAGGAAAAAAAAAACAAATTCTTAGAAATTCCATTTTTTTTTGTTTGAATTTTATCAAAGATTGAAGGAAATTTTTTTACTGTGATTCTGTAAGGGACGTTTTCAATAAATTTAGAGGATTTATATTATAATGAAAAGATTATAAGAGAAAAAGTTTCGAAAACTAAATTTTATAGAATTTTAGGAAAATATTTTCCCTCTTTTTTTCCTTCAACTTTTCCCTCACAATTTTTTTCCCTATTAAGATTCAAGTTCCAAACATATCGTCCAAGTAATGGAGTGCTGACTTGGTGGCTAAATTTTTGCGCTTTTAACCTTTGTCCCTTACTCGCAGAGATATAAAACCGGACAACCTTCTATTAGACAAAAATGGTCACATGAAGCTCTCTGATTTTGGTCTCTGCAAGCCTCTTGACTGCTCAAATTTATCTCCCATACAAGAAAATGAAATCTTTGATGATGAGAACTTGAATGATACTACGGATCTGGAAGGATACCATCCAGATATGAAAAGCGGGAGACGCTGGAAAAGCCCCCTGGAACAACTTAAACATTGGCAGATGAATAGGAGGAAACTGGTAGGTAGACTGCCTTCATATTTGTTTTATTAATGTAGCTCCAATCATTTTTTTCTTAGATGAAGAACTTATTTGCAAATTCTATTGAAATAATTTCCAGAGCATAGTATCACAATAAATCAATAGTTGAATATATGCTCAAATAGCCATAAAACTTGTCTCCCTTTTGAACGCAAGCAATAAAAATGAGACAAAACCGCCAGTCAACCTTTTTTTGCCAGGGTGTGGCGGTGGCGAAGGTTGCTTGTATTTTTCAACAAATAGTGTTGAACCCAAAGTGAATGAGTATAAAGCATTTACCTATATTGCAGCCTTAGGTAAGCCCAACAGTCCGAAATAGGTTATTCTGACAGTGTGGTTCTGCAGGGGCTCAAAAGAACATCGTGATAAAGGGAAGTTTTGTATCCATTCTCAAGAGACTACAGTAATAAATGGATATGAGCACATATTAATGTCTTTTTGATCGTTCGATTTATAGAAAACTCATTAAAGATCTAATTGTAGAAATATTATACGACTATAAATGTTTGATTAATTGCATTTAAATTTTTTTTAGACCAGTTTTAGTCATATTTTCATAGTCAGTTTTGGTGACAGGCATATTCAACAGTTGGCACTCCGGATTACATTGCTCCAGAAGTTTTGTTGAAGAAAGGATATGGCATGGAATGTGACTGGTCAGTCAGTTTGAGCCATTAGATATTTTCTTTTGAGATCTGTCATTGAAATTCTGTTCTCCCGTTACTTTATTCGTTATGAATCACGTTATGTTATTTTCTCTTCTATTGGAAGCAAATACAAGATTTAATATGCACTACTGTGTTATTTGGTTGTGGTAATAGCTAATAAATTGTAGGACAAAGAACTTTTATTTCCCTATGTAATGTCTTTGAAGGGGAAATCTGAGTTTGATGCTAACCATCAAGACCTCTGACATTGCACTAGATATTTTCACATGAATACACAGAGTGCCTTTTCCTTTACATGTATTTTTATTTACTTCCTCCTTGCAGGTGGTCACTTGGTGCAATAATGTATGAGATGCTTGTTGGATATCCCCCTTTCTACTCCGATGATCCAGTAACAGCATGTAGAAAGGTATACTCACTATATAGATAATATTTATATTGAAGCATGATATGATGTTATAGCTTTGAAGTTGTCCTCTTTCATCATTGGTATGCGGTCAATCAATATCAAGTATGCCTAAACTTAAGGACAACTATATAACTCGTAACAGTAGTGTTTAACCCACTGGCTTTATATGTTACTCATGCCTGAAGACATGGGTTTATAGTTACTCAACAAAAAAGATCTTCAATTGAAATTTATTAATATAACACGTCATTACATGTCTATCACTTACTTGACTTGCTGACTGCCATATGTCAGATCGTGCATTGGAAAAATCACTTGAAATTTCCTGAGGAGGCAAGGTTGTCACCTGAAGCAAAGGATCTGATCAGTAGATTGCTTTGTGATGTTGAACATAGGCTTGGTACAGGAGGAACTGACCAAATTAAAGTATTTTCTTTTCCAGTTAACTGCAACTTGCACATAATTTTCTTTCTTATAGTTAATTATACTAATTTTTCTTAATTTCGACCAGGCGCATCCTTGGTTCAAAGATACTGTATGGGACAAACTTTATGAGATGGAGGCAGCATTTAAACCAGAGGTTAATGGGGAGCTTGATACTCAAAATTTTATGAAATTTGATGAGGTAAGGTGTTAAGTTTTATCTTTTCTTTAATCATAGGTAATGAGCCCTGATTTTGTTTGGGTTTGATTTCCAATAAATCCAGGTTTTTATTCCATTTCAAAACGGAGAGGTTCATGGTTAATTTTGTTTTATACCATGTTCATTTCGTGATTTCTTATTATGACATAGGTGGATCCACCAAAACCAGCAAGAACTGGATCTGGAGCTGTAAGGAAGGTATGTAATTTTCTACTTCAAAGGACACCTTTAATCTAATTGGTATAAACTAATACCACGTCTTATATAGTTGTATGCTTTAGATTGAGTCATATTTAACCACTAAAATTTTGTAATAACAGTTTTGCGCCATAGCACAAAATAGCAGCCCTGTTGAGTCAACTGCGTTAAGCCTAATTTCATGGGACTTAGATTCAAGCATGAATTTAAGTAATTTAAAAAGAAAAAAAGAAAAACTGCTTTCAAGGCATTGATTGAATAAGCAACACAAAACCATGTGTTCCTGAAGCACATAAGACAGTGATTTTCTTTTCCACTCATTATGAAATTGTTGTTTGGACATGTCATATTCACATACAGAGGATTTGAATTTTTCTCTCAAAAAAGAACTTTAGTTGTTCAACAATACCATACATCACAACAATCTGAAGTTTTGTTTCATGCGTAGACTTTGCCTCACTGTCAAATTCTTGTGTGATAACTTATTTTTGCAGATGTTGTTGACTCCTAAAGATCTTAGTTTTGTTGGATATACATACAAGAATTTTGAGGCTGTCAAAGGGTTACATCATTCTTCTGGTATGATATTTTATCCCATCCGAGTATATCTTTTTTCATAGCTTTTTCTGTTGTTTAGGTTTACTGTTTCCTCCCCAGATGCAGAACGACAGGCTTTTATAGCCTGGCAATTATGCATTTATAACCCATGAATGAACCTCAACAATCAACCTCCCGTCAAACCACAATTCTATGTGGTTACGTCTCCGAGGCATCTAAGCTGTCTTCAAAGGAAAATGAAACCTAGCCCCTATTTAACCAAAGCCTAAACATCTGCTTCTTTTTTCTGCTTAAGAGGATGGTCGCAATCTGATAGCTCATTTTCTTTTATCGTCGCTGAAACCTATAACATTCAAAATTGAAGTGCATGATAAGAAGAGAAAATTACAGCCAGTATTTATTTTGTCATTTTATTAGATGGTCGAGATCTCTTGAAATGATAAATTGTTCTAAATTCTTTGTTTCATCATCTCGAAGAAAGATTTCATCGAATTAGTTACTTATTGCAGATGCAAAGAGAACTACAGAACCAAACCGATCATCGACCGACTCTTCTCACAGTAATGAATCTTAACTGAACATGAGCCTTACTAGATGTTCCTTTTTTAAGTTTTTTCGTGTAGTGTGATCTCTTAACTCATTATGTTGCTTTACTAGGTGATCCTGGAGTTCATTAAAAAGATGAATACTTGACAGAGACCACAGGAAAGACAGTGCTTACATCTTCCGGGAATGTCATGTAACACCAAATATTCATAATTCACGTGAACAAAACCTTGTCCAGGCAGCATCTCCTTGTAACAAATGGAGGTGGCCTCTTCAATGAAGCTAACGGGTATGCCTGCTTATTTTTCAGTCAGGTTTTGCCCTGATCAGCTTAATCAATGAAGTCTGCTGGGAAAACTTGAATACCTTCTAAGTGTACAGTTTTACTGGAGAATTTGAGATACTAAACCTTTGATGGGTTTGTTGGTAGTAATAGCAGTAATTAGGTGACTATCAGTTTGTCTCTCAACTCTCTAAGTGGTGAAGTCTCTGCGTTTTCAGTAAGGTCCTGACTACCCAGGTTGGCTAACAGAATACGCCTTCACTTGTGGCAGTTTCTGGTCTTTATCTGGTACTTTTTTGTCTTGTTTTTTATAGACTAGAGAGAAATGAAACAGTGAAATTCAAGGTGATTGTTCTTTTATGCGTGGCCGTGAGTCTTTTGTGAGCAAAATAGGCGATCACGTTTTTCTTTCTTTTTTATTTTTTATTTATTTTATATTTCATATTTTGATGAGATGGGAAAAACGGGAAACATCAATGTCTGAAAAGTCAAAGTTACTAACCCTATCAGGACAAAATTGTTGACCTGAGTTTTTGTAAACATACAACATAAGCTTTATCGAGGAAGAAGGAATAAATCACAATAAAATCTATTTTTCTTGTATAATAACATCTATTTTGTTTTGTTAATGACAGGCGAGTCTCTACTTTAATTAGTTGTTTAACAATTGAGTTGGAAGAGCATAGTGTGACTGTTATACATATCTGTTTGTCAATGAAGATTTTTGTTTTCACTTTTATGGTATGTTTGATTGGGCGGAATCAACTTTGGAATGGAATCCTCATTCCCATTCTATTGTTTGCTTTGACATTTAAACAAAGGAATAGGATTCTTTTGGAATCATAATTCCATCATTTAGTAGAATGCCAATTCCATCCAAAAAACAATATAATCATGATTCCAAAATTTTGCTTTTATTTTTAAAACATCACTTTCCCTTTTTGCTCTACTAAAGCATTTAAAATTAAGGGCATTTTGGTCAATATACTACTTATTCCATTCCAGTCTATTAAATTAACCAAACAATGGAATATCACTTCTATTTCCATTCCGATTCCACTTTATTACAATTCCTATTACTATTCCTATTCCATTCCATCAACCAAACATGACCTAAGGTCAAAGGAATAATCATTTGAAAAAAACTGTACAAAGCAAAGCAAAACATATAAGTTATGACTTGTGAATTTTTTTAAAATTTTTTTTTTGGTAATACCATATTACATGGAACTCCAATTTACCTATTATTTTCTTTTTAATTTATAATGACACTGCAAGAATATACAACCAGACCATTTATCAGTTTTCCAATTTGAAGAGTTATATGTTAATAAAGAAAAATGCTAAAGGTCACTTGTTGTGATATTAAACATTATATACGCATATATAAATATAGGGCTCATTGTCAATTTTATAGTGGGTCTCATATTTTTATTAGTGTTATGCCTCTTATAGAGTTGCACTGAACAAAATTTGTTAGATAAACGATTTATTTGTCAATTGCAACATCAAGTTATATCATTCAACCAATAAACGCTAATATAAATATAAGTCTATGGCTGATGTCCGTAATCTACCTCTATCTTTTAGGTTGAGGAAAAATTAATGGAACATCACGAAACGATCTCACTTATCATATCTTTGTCAATAAATTATTTTGGAAAATTATTATTAAAATACCCTCTGATTTGAAAAAATATGAAATTTTTTTTTGTATTTTTGAAAATTCAAATATTTAACAAAAATTATCACTAAAATATTCTGTTTTAAAAAGGTGTAAAAAATTCTTTATATTATTAAAAATTCAAAATAAATACATTCTATTTGAATTATCATACCATCTACTACCTTTAACTGGTCAAAGGCTTTAAAAAAATTAACAAAATTAATATTTTACCTATATTATATTATTATACACATGGTCTAAAATCTCTTAAAAAAAAAAAAAAAAACTCTCCTTTCCATTGTTGTGGCACAAATCTAGAAAAGAAAAAAGAAATTTAAAATTTTTGAAAATTTCATAAGTGACAAAAATTTCCAAAAATTTTAGAACTTTTTTTTTCTTTTTTAGACTTTGCTCTAACTATGGAGGGAAGATTTTTTTTTTTTAAACTATATGTATTCTCTATTCCTTCATTTTCAAGTATGGTGTATGCCTTAAATTAATATAATAATGAGTAAAATGTTAATTTTACTAATTTTTTGAAGTCTTTGACTGGTCAAATATAGCAAATGATATAATAATTCAAATAAAAAGATATTTATTTTGAATTTTTAATAATACAATAGTTTTTTTCACACTTTTTAAAAATATATGGTATTTTAGTGATAATTTTTGTTAAATAGAAGATACTTATTTTGAATTTCCAAAAACATAAAGTTTTTTTAACCATTTTTTCAAAACAGAGGGTATTTTAGTGATAATTTTCCTTTTTTTTTTTTTTTTACCTCAAGCAATATAAGAAATGTAGTATCAAACCTTTTGTGTCAAGAATAAAGAACTATGCATACGAGTAAAATAGGAAAAATTAAAGAAAATACAATGAAATGGTGTGTTCTTGAAAACACCATTTGCTTTTAGATTTTCTAACACACTGTTAATTATTTACATTAACAAATCTTGTCAATTTCCATCATTCTGTCTAATATGATTAAAAAAAAATTACATGTAAGAAGATAACATTACCTTGCGAAAAATATAAACTGTTTTCCCCTTTTATTACTACTACTGATTATTATTATTATTATAATTTTCATTTTTGTTAAGAGACCAAAAGTTTAATTTTCCTTGACTTTGTTTTTTTTTTTTAAGGTTTAACAGATGATGTTAAAATGTGATGTGTCCTCTGTATTCGCGCTAAACGGTGTCGGTTCTTTTAAAACAATCTAGTCTAGGCTGCCTGCCAGTGCGACTGCGATCGTTTCGTTTCATCCCAAAAACGTCGTCGTATCCCCAAAATGGCCAAATCGCACTTTCCAAATTCCCATATTGTCCCAAGGAAGCCCCGGAAACTGGCCCAACTCTTGCTGGGACTCTGATCTCTTCGGCGACCCTAAAAACGTCCAAACAGAAAATCTTCGACCTCCTCCCGATCGCTGAATTTTCCTCCCTGCTTGTTTGGGATCCAAGAAAATTACAAACCCCTCTTTTTCCTTGCCTTTCCCTAATTTTAAAGGTGCGTTCTTTCATTTCTTTTCTTTTCCTTTTTTTTTTTTTTTTTTTTAAATTCCTGTAACGAACCCCCCAAAAAAAAATAAATAAATAAATTCACGTGAGATTCAATTGCTGACCTATTATTATTATTATTCTTCTGATTATTTTCTCGGCAACCAAACAGCGGAAACTTAGCTTATTGAATTTAAACAAAAAAAAAAAAGAAGGTTTTGTATAGCTTGAAAGCTGTGGTTATCGAAGTGTGAGAATTTTTTCGTTTGGTTTTGATTTTTGGTGACATTTGAGATTAGCTGAAGTGTTTTAGCTTACATGTTTGTATATTGAATAGGAAACGATTGAGATTTTGTATGAATGTGATCTCATTACTTGGTTACTGGAATTTAGGCATTGTGTCCCAAATCTGATTACTGATTACTTATAATCAATGACTTATTAAATTTGTTGCGATTGGTTTTTAGTTTACTTTATTTATTTGGTTTAGTTAATGAGCTGAGTTTAATGTGGTTGAGGAGCTTATTAAAGTTTAAGTTGTTTGATATTGAGTTTTATTCAATTGTGCAGTTTGTTTATCAAATTAAAGATTATCCATTTGGAGGTGTACGCAATAAGTAGTCTCGAATTTCGAATTTGAACAGTCAATTGTCCGAATCCTGCTTATGTAAATTGCTTGATGGGAATGTGCCGTGTAAGTCCCTTGTGATTGTAGAAATGTTATTAATGGAGCTGCAATTGTACTGCAAGAGATGTGCTTTGATTTCATGTTCATTTAATTCTTATATTGCATTTGTTTTGTATGCGTATTTGAATTCATAGCTGTTAGTTATTTTATGGTTGTATTCTATGGTTTCTGTTGAACCTATCAATTTCTAGATATTTACTTAGTTTGATTGACAAAAATTGTTAATAAGGCTGTAGAAAATGCTAGATGACTGGAAGATAAGGATTTCAGTGTTGATGTGTGTGAACTACAAATTCATGTATGAAGGGTCAGTTTTAAGTTTATAAATTATGCCATAGTGTTTATACGCTGGAGTGATGCTAGATGACTAATTAAGTGAAAAAAAAGGACATGGTAAGATTTCTCAATTAGGTGCTAGTAGAAGGAGATTAAACGTTGAATAGCCTGAAGTGCAAGAAAGGGTTCCTGCAGTTGGTTCAAGTGATTTCAAGGCTTTCTATTTTTAGTTCAATAATTTTTCACTTGAGAGGTCTTCTTCTTCCTTTTAAATTAGAATAAGAGATATTTACTGCTGAAGTCCTTACCCCAGCTCATTCAAGTAGAATGTAGATTTGGTTTTTCACCTTTGTCCTTATATTTATTTGCAGATACACTACTGGTCATTGTCCTTAATAAATTTTGCCTATATGTGCTTTAGTTCCCCAGCTTTGTCATGCACCCCTGTATTTTCTGGGTTAGTGATGCAAAGTATGTGTGGAAACTAGTTCAATGGCAACGTCTGGCAAGTTTGACATCTCTGGTAGCCCAGATAGACCTTTATATATCAGTGGGCAGCGCGGATCCCACATAGCTCCTCCACTGGACAGGTCGGGTAGCTTTCGTGAGAGTGTAGAAAATCCAATTTTGTCTTCTCTTCCAAACATGTCTAGAAGCACCTCCACAGTACCACAAGGAGATCTGTTGAACTTCTTTCATTGCTTGCGGTTTGATCCAAAGGCGGTGGCTGCAGATCATAAATCTCTCCGTCAAGCGGACTTTAAACGACATGTAAATGTCGCCCTTGGAATTTCGCCAGATGAATCTCCTTCTGGTTCTACGAAAGGAAAGATGCTGTCATCTCCATCACCAGAGGAAATCAAACGAGTCAAGGCTGGTCTGCGTGAAAGCATTATAAAAGCCAGGTAGTTCTCTGTATGTTTCTCATTTTGTTTGGAGTTGAAAATAGTTCATGACATTATGTAATAACAGGGAACGAGTGAAACTTTTCCACGAAGCTTTATCAGTATTCAATAAATTTTTCTCAAGCGTACCATCTAAAAAGAGATCTCGATCTGAAGGTTTTCCTAGTGATCGGTCTGGTTCAGTGTTGTCAAGTGATCGGTCAGGTTTAGGGCCAAGCATTGGTAAGATAGGAATTCAAAGTCACTCCATTCCGGGTAGTTTTGAACTTGAGCAGCAGAAGTCAGAAGAACGGACAAAAAGTGCTCTCCCTAATAAACGCACTCGGACTTCTTTTGTCGATGCTAAGGTATGTACTTTTTAACTACTTCACCTGTGCTTCCTTTACTACCATGTTTAAGGTTTTCTACGCGATAATAAAAAGTCTTTTGCTACCTCTTTTCTCCCCCCCCCCCCCCCCTTTTTTTTTTTTTAAATCTGAACTTTTTTGTGTCTTTTGTTTGTCGTAGCTGTGTGAAAGTTATTTAACTCCGTTATGTCTATTGGTATTTGCTTTAGTGTTTAATTATTACTTTTTAACTGTCCCTTACCTTAGTTAACCCAGTTGAGTGTAGGTGATGGTACTCAATGTCTCTAATGAACTACTATAATTGTTGATTTGGGTAGGACTTTAGATATTGTTCTTTATCAGTGGCATCCTTTAGGTGGCCCTCATGTCTATCTCTTGTTACTATCCTTCCTTTAAGAGAAGACTGACATGGATTGGGATAAATGTAGATGGATGCGCGGAGTAATGCTCTGGTCAGGCCATCTGGTGTTGTAGATAGGGATAGAGAAATGCTGAGGCTTGCAAATAGTGGCGCTGTTCAGGGTGAGGATAGGACTTTATCTATTGGAGTTGATGGTTGGGAAAAGTCAAAAATGAAGAAAAAGCGTTCAGTGATAAAACCAGATGTTTCTCCTAGTACGTTATCAACTAAACCAATTGATGGCTATCGGGAAACCAAACAAGGAATGCAGCAAAGGCCTATTGCTGATGCTCGATCAAGGTTAAATAATGACTCACATGGTTTCAGGTATGACATTTTTAGTATTTCTGTTCATGCATCCATGGAAATGTTTTGAATTCAAATCATAATAGGATAGCCCTCCACTGAGTAGGGATGCTCCAATATGTTTGGGTAATTGCTCATTTATTCCTTGTTTTGAAATAAATGAGAAAAGGAGTCGGTGAGTGATTATAATAACGCAATCTCTGTGTGGTATATTTTGTTTTTTTCGTATTTAAGTTCATTAATTATGTACTCTCTACAATATCGCATGCTATATTATCTTAATATAGGTTAGACTTTAGGCCAAACAAAAGAGACCTCTCATTGCATGACATGTGAAACATTTTTTTTTAAAAAAAAAAAGATAAATTTACAGGGACTTGAAGCCCAGACCATTGACACACACTGACATACCCAATCACTTGAGCTAGCCCCAAGCGACCACTGAAACACCTATTTTTAGGCCTAAATAGAGACATTCTATGATGTCTTATTTTTTAAGGTGCTCTAGGCTTTAGATGTGGGATTGACGCTTTTAAGTGAGAATGAGGTATATTTGGCAGTTTTCAACTTAAAATGATGGTTTATGTTGTAAATATACAAACTCTATTTTTTTTTTTTTAATTGTATCAAGCTCGACATAATCATAAAGCCAGGTGCCTATGGTGGTCATTAGTTATATTTTTGCTATGTTTGAAAGCTCATGATTCGATTTGGAAAGAATGAGAAGATCTCTATAGCATTTCATGGTAGTGAGGCCAACAGGTTTCCCATCAAATATATGAACCTTTATTTTTCTTGCTGCAGTGTCATTTCCTTGCAGACTTCAATTTAAGGACTTATGAGAGAAACATCATCAAATTTGATTTCAGTAGATGATCACCATCTATGGATCTCATCTAAATAGTTTTTTTTGTACCTTTCTATAGGCCAGGAGTAACTAGTGGAGTTGTTGGAGTTGGAAAATCAGATGGATTGTCACAACAGACTGGCTTGGGCATCCGGTCATCCATCCCTAGGACTGATCCAGACAACAGTTCCATTATCAATGAGAAGAGAGATCGTCCTATTGGTTCAGATAAGGAAAGGGTGAACCTTAGAGCTGTTAATAAGTATGTTCAGCGTCAACACTCCATTTTTCTTCCGAAACAATGAATTTTGCTGATTATATTATTTGAGATCATTATTCTTATGCTTCTTTTTTCTTTTATTTTTGAGTCTTATGCTCTATTTTCTGTTTCAACTCCTTAAGGGTTGTTCCTTCCCTTTTTTTTTTTAAGAGCCCTATCTGGCTTTATCAATTAAAGTAAATATATAAATATTGTCTATTAGTTTATACTTCCCTTCTTGTTGAAAATACTCAGGGCAAATGTTCGTGATGATTTAAATTCGGGTAGTCCCATTTCAAATTCAAAAGTAAATGCATCTGTCCGGGCTCCACGATCAAGTACAGGAGTTGTGCCTAAGTTATCCCCGGTTGTTCACAGAGCAACTGTTTCCAATGACTGGGAGGTTTCTCATTGCACGAACAAGCCCCCTTCTGGTGTTGGTGCTAATAATCGCAAACGCATGGCATCAGCAAGATCTTCCTCACCACCTGTTGCCAATTGGGCTGGCCAAAGACCGCAAAAGAACTCCCGTACAGCAAGACGATCAAACTTTGTCCCTATTGTTTCAAACAATGATGAAACCCCTGCTATGGATAGCCCATCTGATGTTACTGGTACTGGTAATGACGTTGGTTTGGGGTATACAAAACGCTTGCCAGGCAGTTCTCCTCAGCAGGTTAAGTTAAAAAGCGAGCCATTGTCTTCGGCTGCCTTATCTGAAAGTGAGGAGTCGGGGGCTGCTGAAATAAAATCCAGAGACAAAGGAAAAAAGTCTGATGATGTAGATGAGAAGGCTGGACAGACTGTCCAAAAAGTGTCCCCGCTGGTCTTGTCATCAAGAAAGAATAAGCTAGTTACTGGGGAAGACCTTGGGGATGGTGTTCGGAGGCAGGGGAGGACTGGTCGAGGATTTACATCAACGAGGTCTCTTATGCCAATGACAGTAGAGAAGATAGGTAACGTGGGAACAGCAAAACAGCTTAGAAGTGCCAGACTTGGTTTTGACAAGACTGAAAGGTTCGACATTTTGTACTTGCATATGTCTAGCTGTCTAACAAATTGTCCTCCTCCTAATTTTGTCTAGTTATATTCTTCCCTTGGGAGTGGAATCTCATAGTTTTTATGTAATACCATTTCAGTAAGGCGGGTCGTCCACCAACTAGAAAACTTTCTGACCGCAAAGCTTATACACGCCAAAAACATACAGCAATTAATGCAGCTGCAGATTTTCTTGGTAGTCGCACTTTTTTTTTTTTTTTCAATCTGTATACTTTTGGCCTTTTTATTTGTTTGTTTTATATTTTTATTTTGGTTTTATGTTCACTACTTTCTTCCATTCACTTTTGATTCTGTCTATTAGTTGGGTCAGACGATGGGCATGAGGAGCTTTTGGCTGCTGCAAACGCTGTTGTTAATCCTGGTACTTTTCTGACATTTTCTGCCTATTCAGTTGCCTTTATATTTGTATTAATTGGATTGAAATTGAATTGTCGCTGCAGGCCGTGCCTGCTCCAGCTCATTTTGGAAGCAGATGGAGCCTTTTTTCGGTTTTATTTCTGAGACAGACATTACTTACTTAAAGCAACAGGTGATGACCTCATAGAGAGAAAAGTGGATAATGTTTTTTGCATCGCACATAATGATGCTTACAAATCTTGTATCTCTGAACTTGTTACTGATTAGTCATTAGCATAATTATATTTATTCAGTATTTTTTTTAATTGCTACCAATTTGAATATGTGGTTATGTGGATCCATATACTAAAGTGTTGTTTATATTATGTGTAAAATTCAAGAAAAGGAATGCCCCTGTTTGTTGATGTGATAATATGGGTTAATTTATTTTATTATGTTGTTTATTTTTTCCATAATTATCAGGGAAATTTTGAATCTACTGCACTGACCGCTACCCAAGTTCCTTCAAGTGTAGATGCTTGCAATACTGTCTCTAATGGATTTGGGTTACCTGAATCTGAATCAAGAAATGATGAATTCCTTGTAGAACAATTGGTATCAGGAACAGGGGATCATAACAAAATTCCCCTTTGTCAAAGACTCATAGCAGCACTAATTTCAGAGGAGGATTATAGCAGTGAAACTGAAGATCTCAAAGTTGATGTATGTCAACCTGAAGTTGATTTTGATGGAGAGTTGGGACCAAATAGTTTGGATCACCCGTCACTATTTTACTTTCAATTTTCTGGGAATACTGCCTTTAATGGTTGTAGGATAATTGGGCAGTTAGAGCGGAATGAGCTTGAAACTGATATGACTGGGATCCCATACAAGGCAATGAACTCGAACCTGGGTTCTTCATTGAATGGCTTACTACCGGACCAAGCATTGATGGCTAACAGGACCTGTTCAGAATTCCAATATGGAAATATGCCAATAAATGAGAAACTTCTCTTGGAGATCCAAAGTATTGGAATTTTCCCAGAATCAGGGGTAGGTTACCTTTTTACAAGCATATTTTTTTGCATGTCTTGCATTTTTTTCCTTCTCTATAATCGTTCCATTTGCCAGTATTTGGTTGGTTCCTTGGTGGGGTAGTTCATGTTCAGCTTCACCTTATGTCAAGCGTTTAATTTAAGTAATGCATCATTTGAAGCCCTGGAGAATTTGTATGGTTGGTGCCATGGTGGAGTAGTTCATATGAGCATGCTAGAACCAAACTCTCCCACTCCCCCCCCCTCTTTCCCTCCTCTCTTCTTGTACATAATCTGTTGCTATAATATATTTTATATGATTTTTGTTAGCCTGACATTACACAGATGAAGGATGAAGAAATCAGTGAGGAGATAAGTAAATTTGAGGAGAAGTATCATGAACAGGTATTTTCCAATGATAAAACTGTATTTTTGGCCTTTTATGGCCGCAATGGAACATTCTGCTGAATGGATGTGTAGATAGTGTCTATTTTAGCCAAGTGGATATGTAGGAGCTGAAGCAAATTAAATTGTTGAAACTTTTCAATAGACTTTGTTCTTAAGGAATTTTTTTTTTGGCTAATGCAACAGGTTCTCAAAAGGAAAGGCTTGCTAGATAGGTTGTTGAAGTCTGCCTCAGTAGCAAAAGATCATCAAGAAAAGTGATAAGCTTTTCCTTTATCCTTCTTTTATTGTTTTTCATATCATTGTGTCAACTAATGTTTGTTTGGTTTTTTTTTTTTCTCTATATTTTGTAGGGAGTTTGAACAATGTGCCCTTGAGAAACTCACCACAATGGCTTATGAAAAGTATATGGTATTTACCGAAACACCACTTTCTTTGGTCTTACTAGGGTCTTAATACTGTTTCTTTGTGGGGGCTCGGAGTCAAATATTTGTACTGACTTTACTGCACACGATTTGGGAGCAGAATAGAGCCGTTAAAAAATAATATTCTCAAGTTATTCATAATCTGTTGCAGGATTTGAATTAGGAAAGGGAAAATTTGGTTTTAGGGTGATAGCAAAATTGGTGCAAGGGAAAACCGGGGACAAAAAAGAAAGAGAGAGTTTGTGTAGGAAGAAAGTAGTTTGAAACATTGAATTGGCTCAAGTTCTTGAGACTAAGTACCAACTAAAGTTAAGTGCTCTGTTGCTTCATATCCAAAGCAATATGAGCTTCTGCAAGGATTTACTGTAACTTTTAAATTAATGTTTGGTAGAGAGGAAAGAAAATGAGAGGGAAGGAGAAAATATAAGGGATAGAAAATGTGGGACTGGAAAGGAAAGTGTATTTCCTCAATACTTGTTTGGAATGTAGAGAGGAAAGAAAATTGGTTTATTTCAAAATGTCTATTTTACTCTCAATATAATAATTTTAAAAATTAGTATGCCAGGATAATTGGGTAAATTTACTTCTTTAATTAGGTAATTTTTTTTCCTTCCCTTTTTCTCTCCAATTTGGAGGGAAATTTTTTTGGTTCTACATCATTTTCTTTTTCCCTTTTTTCTCTTCTTCTTTCTTTTCCTTCCTGCTAAACAACCAATTTTTCTATTTTCTCTCCCATTTTCCCTCCTACTCTTTCGTTCCTCTCCCTTTTTACTCCTACCAAATATGGCAAGATCTCAGTTATTTCTTCTTTAAGGAAACTAAAAGGGAAAATTGGTTGATCTTTCTTCAGATGAAAAATACTCTGAGATGGATAACTAAGGAGATTATGTCTATGATGTGAGACAAATATAGGAAAAAAATTGAGAGAGTGAGGTAGAAAAACTAGAGAGATGTTCTGGATGATTATGAAATTTCACAAATCAAACATAAGCTTATTTCTAGATTAGGAAAATTTAGGAAACTAAGAAGCTAAACTAAAATTAAAGATAAGAGAAATTTAAACTTAATAACACAGATAAATAATTCTAACTGATAGTATAATCTCGGATTTCCAATTAGTCATGATTATCTCATATCTTATACTGCATTAGTCCGACACCAGGAAAATGCTTTAAGCTGCTGTTAGAATTCTGAAAGAGGGTGAATGTTAGCATGACTTCTTATGTTGATTTTGTTTCAAGTTTGGTTGGCCTTAAAACTAGCTTTTTATTTTTTATTTTTTAATCTGGTGTTGGATTCTTAAGAATTTTTGTGTGTTAGGCTTGCTGGGGTCCTAATACTAGTGGAAAGAGTTCGGGTAATAAAATGGCCAAGCAAGCTGCTTTAGCATTTGTTAAACGGACATTAGAACAATGTCATAAATATGAAGAGACAGGCATGAGCTGCTTTGGTGAACCCTTATTTAGGGATATCTTTCTTTCTGGATCTAACATTATTAGCGCGCGACAAGCTGATTCTATCACAGAGGGCGAATATAGCAAAGGATTTACTTCCATCCGGTTTTTGGAAGGCAGAATTTCAGGTATTTTGTTATTCTTCCATATACTATATAAGGTACATGTGTTTCGGGTTCTTTTATCATGAAAGGTCTACAAGTTTGTATATGGAGGGTTTTCTCGTTGTCCTTAAAAATGTTTTTGGGGTGTGTGTCTCTCTTCTGCAGCTACCATGGGTTCACAGCAGAGCCCTTCACAGTTCAGTCAGAATGTTGATAATAACCATGATATCTCTTCAGATGTGCTTATGCCTGTAAATAACTTATCTGAAGAAACTATTGGGAAAGAAGATATGTGGTCAAACAGGGTGAAAAAGAGGGAATTGTCACTTGATGATCTTGGCAATACCATTGGTACTTCAAGTGCTCCATCAGGCATGGGAACTTCTCTATCAAGCAGTGCTAAAGGAAAAAGGAGTGAGAGGGACAGAGATGGAAAAGGGCAGAACAGAGAGGTGTTATCTAGAAATGGAAATGCTAAAATTGGTCGCCCTTCAATATCTAATGTTAAGGGAGAAAGGAAATCTAAAACAAAGCCTAAGCAGAAAACAACTCAGCTATCTGTTTCAGTAAATGGCCTTCTCGGCAAGCCATCAGAGCATCCCAAACCAGCAGTGCCTT
Source organism: Trema orientale (assembly GCA_002914845.1). Classification (NCBI taxonomy): domain Eukaryota; kingdom Viridiplantae; phylum Streptophyta; class Magnoliopsida; order Rosales; family Cannabaceae; genus Trema; species Trema orientale. The sequence goes on from JXTC01000162.1 coordinate 471,058, forward strand.
CTATATCAAGGTCGAGTGAAATGACTACCAGTAGCAATGCCAAGGAAAAAGATGACTTTGGCTTAGATGTATTGGATGACCCTGAGTCTATTGACTTGTCCCACCTGCAACTACCTGGAATGGATGTACTGGGTGTCCCTGATGATCTTGATGGTCAAGGGCAGGATTTGGGTTCATGGTTGAACATTGATGATGATGGATTACAAGATCACGACTTTATGGGCCTCGAAATTCCAATGGATGACCTCTCGGACTTGAATATGATGGTTTGAAGCTTCTCTGTATAGACTTGTTCATTATACTATTGACAAATGAAACTGCTGTTGTCAAGAAATGACCAGTTATATGTTAGTCATTTGGCTCTCCTGTCCACAATTAGGATATATAGATTCTTTTTTAGGCTCCTGCACAAGTTGATTTTTGAGTGAACCTTTCAGATGTTTTTTTTTTTCTCTTTTTCTCTTTTTTCCCCAATTCTCCTGTATTAAGTTGGTGACGTTGACTGTAAAGATCTTTTTGTTCAAGGCACAAGTTAGTATGTCCTAGTGATTATATCTTAGCAAACATGTATCCTCGCTGTAGCTTTTACAAGTCAGAGAACAATGCCTCCTGTAAATACATTTCATATTCCTAATAAAATCAACTTTTTGTTCAATGAGAAAATCTTTCATGGCCAAACGTGCAATAAGAGGTTTGCTCCTGCTCCTATGTCTCTGAATTTGTTTAATAAACTTCTGTTCAGTTCATTCTACTTTTTGAAATTCATTTAGATGGAATAATGTTCATATGTATGCAGGTTTCTGTTACATCTGAAGTTTTTATCCTGTCCGTTGAATTATGTCTTGCTCTATGTTAACATAAAGATACTTACATTTTGTGATTATTGCAGATTTGGCTGGCCAATGGTAAGAATTTTCTTCGCTTTTTGTTTAGCTTCAGTTAAAATTTTGCAGCAGATTCAACTGGCCAGTTGTCTTGGATTTTCTCAGTAGGCTTTGTTTGAACAGGGATGAAAGCAAGTATGCTTGATCTCGAACTACTCTGTTAGGTCTTAAGATGTTCATGTTATCATTTCAGCTAACCAGTTTTCTGCCTGTGCAGTGAAAGTTTGCTCGTGTTGTCATTGAAGGTGCTACTTTGAGATTCTTTGCATTTTGCGGTTTGGCTACATTGGCAACTCAAATTAGTTGAGGTTCATCACTGCAACTTACAAAATCGTATGTTGAAGCTCAGGTCACCCCTCAAGTGCCAACTAATGTGTGGCAGGCTCATTTGTCTCAAACTCTGGTTTGTTGCTTTGAATGCAAGACTGTTCCTTTTTTTTTTTTTTGGTCCTTTTTTTCATTTTTCTTTCAATGTTATAAGAAGTTCCAAAGTTCTGCATATCGGAGATTTGCACCGAAAGTTTTTTTTTTTTTTTTTTCCTTTTTTTGCCTCGTCCTGTTGTCTTTTCATTATTTATTTTATTTGTAAAAGTGAAAATTAGAGGATGATTGCTGCGAGTAGCATCTCCATCATCGCTCGTTTGAAAAAAATTTCAGCTTCTCTCCTTCAAACCTTCTTTGATTTCTGCTGATATTGTCTCTGTGGAGAAACCGTATATGCATATCAGACTCTCATCGAGCTAGTTCTGTCTTTCATAAACAGTTTTTCTGTTGCTTAAATTTTGTTATTCCAAATATGTTGGAGGACTTTAGTGAGCTCTCTTGGACTTCGAGTTGCAATCTGCAAGTGCGCTGGAACTCCTGCTCCAGAGGGTTACTCGTGACTGGTAAGCTTTATCGGTAATCCTCATTTTCAGTTAATTTTCTGTCAGAACTCTGTCTCGCACATGTATTTGCAAATTGCAAAAATATTGATACAGAAATAGAAAAGGAGGAGTAAAAAATAAAAATGACCAAATTGTTGTGGACATTTTACAAGTTCCTATGTTTTGAGATTGCAATTGCCAGCATATTTGCAATGATTCATCGTGGGATTTTCATGCTTTACTTAAAGTGTCAATGATGATCTGTTCTTTCAAAGGAATTTCGTTTATTATACACAATTTTGCATGGTTCATAGCACCAATTACTATCAGTGTGTTTTTGCTTTTCGAAAGGATGTTGACTCTTGGTGAATCTTGGTACTGGTACTGGACAAGACGGAGAATCACTCACCTGCTCCTGCTCCTACTCACGCCCTCTTTTATTTTTTTCGTTTTTCATATTTTCCCAAAGGCCTTCTGAGAGGATTAGGCTAAGAATGATACTTTCCAGATTTGGCCCTAACAATCAAGTATTATTTTCTTGAGCACTAAGCTATAAACTTTTTTTTTTAAAAAAAAAAAATCAATACCGGAGTTCGTTTCTCTCCATTTTTATTCAATTGTTTGTATCCCAGTGGATGTATTTTCTTTTCTTTTTTTGGCTAGAAGTTCCAACAGATGATATGAATCCATATCTTTTAGCGGTAGCACCATCATCGAGTTATTTCTATTCATGAGCTATGAAACGAAAGGAATCTTTTTCTTCAATTCCTTTGGCGACCCTTTAATATCAATCAAAATGCTGGCACTTCAAGCTCCAATAACAAAGCAATCACGGCTTCATTAGCAGCACAATCTACGTGTAGGATTCATCACATATTCATTTTTCTTAATGATTAATTTAATTGCGCTGTCACCTCATCGTTGGATCGTTATAAGTTCACGCTCGAGGTAGAAAATTTTTTTTCCAAAAACAAAATAAAAGAAGTTGCTTGACACTTCATCATTAATACACCTTTCGCTTTCGACGAAGTACAATAAGATTACACCATCAACAACTTCTCAACAAAACCATGGAAAACAAGAAAAAGAAAAACGTTTGGAAAAAGGTGTTGAATGCATAGGGTCGGTACCAAGACTCCCAACCCTAATGATTGGAGGATCAGACACGTGTCAGAATATCAGAGGCTTAGATCGCTCGCTGGTGTCAGACTTTTTGGCTTGAAATTTTTATGGGAAAAAGAATCCAATAAGATACAATTTTATTTGTCGGTGCATGTATCTATGATCTATCAATCTGTTTTCTAATTGTCTATAAATGGTTTTTATACATCTCCCCCAGGAACTCCTCTCTTATTCTGCCACCTCACCATTAGGTCACCAGCCCAGCCCCTCCTCTGACGATTTTATACGATTACGTGGCACCTTTGCAGTTTAGTCCTTGGACCGTTTTTTATTAGTGGGGAAATCAGAAAATTTCTTGGAAGACAACAATATTATTATAAGGGATTTCTTATGGACAAAATCTATTATTTTTAAGAAGGTTGGGGGATTTGGACTTCTTAAATAATGTTTGAAGGAAGACCCAAGTCCTTTTCAAAGTATTGAAAATGATAATAAAGAACAGTAAAGTTAAATAAGCTATCAAAATGTATTATATTTAGATGTAAGATTATATTAAAATATTATTAACAAGTGATGACTCATTAGCCATATGGATTTAAATCTTGCTCTTGACGGAGAAAACAAAAAAGTATTAGCAAACAAGTGATGACTAATTTAGCCATATGATTTGATTAGCTTATAATTTTTGATATAATAAATATAGAATAATTAAAATGGTGAATCGCCTATGTTTTAGACAAGTTATTAGATTAATTATATTTAAATATCTATCAACAATTAATAAGTAGTTAACCATGTGGATTTGAGTCGTGCTCTTGACGGAAAAAAGAAAGAAAGAAATATTAGTTCTTATTTATTTCCATCAATAAAGAAGTATAACTTGTCCAAGTGCACTACTCTCTTCAAGAATTGGTTTTGTTTTCAAACAATTTTAGTCAGAGCCAAAATCATCAAGTTACCAAATCATCAAGAAGCAAGTATTTCCTAGTAATATTCCAGTAAAAATAAATATTATTTTTAATACTCGTTATAGTATTTTGTAAATAAACCAAGACAAGTATTTTTTAGTATTATTTTGTTATATAATAAAGTATTTTCTGGTACTAAGCTGCTGAGTCATTGACAATCGAATTGTCTTTTTCTGTCCCCCAAAAGTACTTTACACAATTGGATTGATTGCACATATACACTAACGTATATAGTATATGTATTTAAATACTCACTTATGTATCTGGTACATTTACGTGTCTTATCCTTTTAAAAAAATTATTGTCTCTGTTTTTATTGGTAAAAGATATGATTCTTCTTTTATTTTGGATATTTTTATCAACTTTACTTTTCTCTATATGGTGGATACTGGATACATGTGGGTGCTTTGCTTTTAGTCGATTCCCATTCTATAACAAATCTAACATGCCTATCCTTGGTGGACACGTGTGGATGGTATCTTACATAAAAATATCTCTTTTTTAATGGTTCTTCTTGGTCACTTCAACCAATACCAACCTGCATGCAGAGTTTAAAAACGGTAAGCAAAACCTTGCACAACACCTGTTTTATCTCTGGTTTCAGAGACTGTTTTCTAGTATCTTATTTTAAGAGCTTTGAGATATTTTAGATAAAAAGTAGGTATGACTCAGGTTTACCTTTCTTTTCACTTTTTTTTTTTTTCTTTTAAGTTTTTATTATTATTGATTGATGGTGGTTTGGTTAACACATGAAAGTAATAGAAAAGAGAGAGAGAGGGAGAGAGACCCAAAATTTATGAGGCTGTATAGGGTTGCCTCTGATCTTGGGAACTCAATTTCGTCTAGGTTTTTCTTTCTGGTGGTTTTTTTGTACTGTTCTTGAGCTTCTTTTCAGTACCCCATTTTCTTGTCTATATGTTAGTTTTTAGAAACACAACACTCAATCTCAAAACATAATCTGTTGTCATTGGATCTGACATTACCCTTCTTATTTTCTTTTTGGTTGAAGTGGTAGAAAAAGAAGGTTTCTTCTCAATTGCTCAAACTTTTTTCTTCCCGTCCTTTCGCTTCTAAACCATCTTCAGTCTTCTCATGTAGGTACTTGTGGGAAGTCTAGATTGTAGAAGGCTACTTATAATTGAAAGTAAACAAACCGACCATCCATGTGAAAAGTGGAAGGAAAACTAGTGTAAAAATAGCAGTTTTTCATCATATTAAGAGGGTTTTGAAGGCCAAGGCTTGTGCTTAAAGTGAAGAGACTTGATGAAGAAGATATCCTCACCTGTTGCTGTTCCATATAGGCTTGGTAATTTTATCCATGAAGACTCAACAGTAACGACCCACGTCGAAATTAATGGCCTCAAGCTAATATCAAACGCAGCAACTTTGTTTTCAGGCCCCAGTGCCAAGTCAAATCCACCGTGTGAATCCATTTCTTTCGGAAATGAAAGTTATAGCTGTAATGGTCCAGAAGGTGAAACCAAGGGAGCAGATGTCAATAGGGTCATCAACGACAAGGGCAATCGGATTTCTGACCGAAACATCGGTTGGCGAAGAGAGGATGATGAGTTCACCTCAAGAGGTAATCAGTTTGTTAATAACTCGTGTTCTCAATCTATGGCTAGAGACTCTGCTATGGTTTCTGATTCCATGATAAATTCAAACAATAGAAAGGAAGTTGTTAAGTTTGAAAACACTGGCAAGGCCAATCTGAAAGAACCCAATATTGATTTGGAACATGGGCAAGATATGGTTGGAGTTGAGGTTGGTTTTGAGGGAAAGGACAGTGATGGATCTGATGAGTCTGATCCATATGCTTCTTCCTCGCTTGTTGAGGCGTCTCAGGAAAAGAGACCATATAGAACAAGCAGCAGCCAGAATGTTTTGGATTTGGACTCTTTACCCCTCTGGGGTTTCACATCCATCTGTGGAAGGAGACCAGAGATGGAGGATGCTCTTGCAGTTGTACCCAGATTGATGCAAATCCCAATTGAAATGCTAGAAGATGACTACCACAGCTTGAATGGCATGAATAAGCACTCAAGCCATTCGACTGCTCATTTTTTTGGAGTCTATGATGGTCATGGGGGTAGCCAGGTATGCTTATGCGTTACTTTATATTATTTTCTGTGAGCATTGTTATACATTTTATTAACCACAAGGGTGACAATAACATGATAAAAAGTGGGACTAACTGGATCTCACGCTTTTATGTGATAGTTTTGATGCGTTGCTACATAGATAATGAAGGCATAGTAAAAAATTTCATTTCTTCCTGTAGCAGTATATGTATAGATAGACATGAAGATGTACGTCACTGCCTTTACTTTTACATGGTGGAATACTTCAATTTGGTCTCATAAGTGGACATTGTTTCCACAGGTTGCTAATTACTGTCGAGAACGTTTTCATTCAGCCTTAGTTGAAGAGATAGAAACTGCACAAGCAGGCTTGCATAATGGAAGTACTGGGGAAAGTTGGCAGGAGATGTGGAAAAAGGCCTTTTCTAATTGCTTTGCCAAAGTTGATGCTGAGGTTGGAGGAGCTCCAAACGGAACTGATGGAAGCAACTCTGATGGTAAACTTCAACCTGTTGCCCCTGAAACTGTTGGTTCTACCGCAGTGGCTGCTATTATTTGTCCAACCTATATTATAGTGGCAAATTGTGGTGATTCAAGGGCGGTTTTGTGTCGAGGGAAAGCACCAGTAGTATTGTCAGTTGACCACAAAGTAAGGCTTTATTTATGGCATTGTAGAGTTGTATAGTTAAATTTTTTTTTTTTTTTCTTTTTTTTTGCCCTTTCAGCTGACTCAAACCTGTGACTTCCATATTAAAGGAGATTGATTCGTTGTTGTATTTTCTTTGTAGCCGGACAGAGAAGATGAATATGAAAGGATAGAGGCCGCTGGAGGCAAGATTATACAGTGGAACGGTTCTCGCGTATTTGGAGTTCTTGCAATGTCAAGATCCATTGGTACGTCAATTACTGCTTGATATTCTTCAATTTTCGCTTGTACTTGGCCTCCTTACAAGTATTGCTGAAGTGGCCCTAGGATGCACTGCTAGATGACAAATAGGCGTAGCCACCCCGAAATTCCTAGGTTGTTTAGTGCTGCTGATCCACCATACACTGATGGATTTGCTTAATCCTCTGGTTGTTATGACAAACCTTTCTAAACAATAATTCTTCAAGGATAAATCCATGCTGATTACGATATCCAATCTGAATCATTAGGTGACAGTTACTTGAAACCATGGATTATTCCTGATCCAGAAGTGATGTTTGTTTCTCGAGCAAAGGAGGATGAATGCCTTATTCTCGCCAGTGACGGCTTATGGGACGTTATGACAAATGAGGAAGTCTGTGATATTGCCCGGAGACGAATCCTTCTATGGCACAAAAAGCATGGTGATACCTTGCCCGCAGAAAGAGGCGAGGGAGTCGATCTTGCTGCTCAAGCTGCAGCAGAGTATCTCTCAAAGCTTGCTCTCCAAAAGGGTAGCAAGGACAACATTAGCGTGATAGTGGTGGACTTGAAAGTTGTAAGAAAGTTCAAGAGAAAAACCTGAGCAGAGTTTCATCTCTTTGACATGATTTTGAGATATGTTAGAATAACAGATATATAAATAACAATCATTTAACGTCATTCAGCTTCAGCCCTTCAATTTTAAGCCGGGCTAATTGTAATCACGACACTAATGTACACAAATTTTTACAATATACAATAATACGTTGTTTACTATTTGTTGTCTCTCTTACTTCCTGGTGCATAACTATAATCTACTGGCGTACATTGGCGAAATTCTCTGTTCCTCACATTTACAACCCAGAGAAGCGAGGAACTGAGGAAGAGAAGAAAATGCAGTGATTTGTGTAAAAAATGCATTTATAAATTTGATGATCTATAATATATCATCAACAGTCGTCTAATAGTATGTCAATAAGAAAATTAGAATGGAAACTGACTGACCTGATCATGAATTAGGTGCCTAGGTAGGCTGTCTAAGAAACACGCACGATTATAAGAGAGACCAAACAGGCCTGATAAGTATATGAAGTTCAAAGTATTTTGTAATGCACAAACAGAAATTTCGTCAATATGAACATGACTTTCTTATAAACCGCTAAATAGTAAAAGGAGGGTAAGTTCTAGAACAAGCCAAACTACATCTTAATAGAAATCATGAGAAACGAGAGTGATACGACGAATGTGAAGCTCATACAATACAACCAGCTATTAATAGTCTAGTAATAACTCCAGGTACTTAGCTCACTCAATACCAAGAAATTCAAATCATGACTGAAAGGATCCTCCAAAGTCTGTGAAGAATCCTGAGGCTATATCATGTGCATGAGAAATTAAATGCCAATGGACAATAAAGCATCTCTAACATCATGGTTTTTTAAATTAAAAGGCATCATTATATATGCAAGTCCAACCATATAAATTTATCAAGTGCCTTCGGCTAAGTAAAAGTTCTCTATAGGTTGATACAATAAATCATATTCCTTAGTCACTACAAACAGTAACGTCCTTGTCATGCAAAAACCTCAATTTACACTAAGTTACTCCTCCAAGAAAAAATCTACGGCATTTGAATTCTTCGTGATCTGCCAAAGCTTAATAGTACAGTGGCCTTGCCAGGATAAATGACGGTTGAGATGTCTCTTATCTCCATCTACTGACAATTGAAACTCCATTCTAGGAAATCTACAGAAGGAAAAGCATAATGATAGTGAGTTAAACACAGAGTACAAAAACGCATAATGATAGCTAGAGTTCAAAAACAGATGGATATTGAATTGTATTTGCAAAATAAATTGGCTGAATCTTATTCTCAACAAACAATTTTCATTCTAAGAAAATTAAGTAGGCGTTGTAATGTGATATCTCATGAATCATTCACGTGCACACCACAAACAGAGCAACTTGGAATATTGTTTTTTCCTTTCAAATCTACAGATAGGAAAATCCAAATCTGGCAATTGGCCAAACACTGAAAGCATGAGAATCATTTAAGCAACTAATTTCAGCAGTAAACAAAGGGGAAAGACAATAATGAATAATACATCAATACTGTTTTCTTATCACTCTATGTCTTAACAGAATAGCGATGAGACACTGGCAAACAATAGCATACCAGTGCAGGTGTCTCTTACTCTACAATATCTTTCACATTAAAGAGTACAGATTCACTTTCTCAGGGGAAAGGAAAAGAGAGAGAGAGACTTCAGATATATACGTCTCACTGGAAACACGTGTTAAATCCAAATTTTAGGACTTCCTTGAACTTACATATGACATCTGGAAAGTAGCAAGTGGAGATCCCACATTGGTGAAGTAAGATGAAAGGTCAACATCCAAGTCTTCATACATGCTGATGAAAGGATGCATCTGAATTTCACATTAAGAAAAGGCAAAACAGAAATCAGATCCGTGTATCAAAAGAGCATGGCCCTGCTAACTCGTTAAACTTTAGATTATAAAATATTGAAAATACATGTAAAATTTTACCTACCATTAGTTGATGCGCTGACAGTCTATCCTTGGATTCCTTCTGTACACTGAGATAGAAAAAATCCTCAATGTAGATATTATATTAGTAAATTCACAAGACCTACATGAAATCACTTGGGATAAAATGAAGACAACTACCTTTCAATTTTGTCAAAAATCGCCAACTTCATGGCAAGAAATGCAATAACCAAGAAGAGAATAAAAATAAAAATAAACCCCTCAAGTTTGATACCAAAGCATATTTGTACAATTAATCAAGTCTGAGTGATACAAAGATATCAACAAAGAAAATTCAAATAATCAAGATCGAGGCTAAAATTTATTCATGATCAAATAAGAAAAGGATCAATATGGTAACATTGAAAAAAGAAAACCATTATCCCAACTGAAAAAAATAAAGGAAAAATAACTCTACCATCCTGTTAGTCGCATAATACAACTTGGAAACTGTTCAAACACCCAGCAACTTACGACTGAGACACGAAAAATAAATATTTACCATGCAGAAATAAATGAGCAGAACTCTGCAGAAAATTGATCAGAAGGTGCACTGGGTGGTGGTTGACTAACAATAGAATCCATGAGCTCAAAAAAATTTGTCCATCCTTCACTGCCCTCTGGTGGTATATATGGGAATTGACCTGTTGCACACTCGAGCAATACTAGTCCCAAACTCCAAATGTCACTTTTGTTACTATATTTGCCTCCAGTAATTCTCTCTGGCTACATATATATTGAAGCCATGCAATGAGGTCCAGATATGAATTAAGTAAAGATGCAATTTCCAAACTTACGGTGGAGGGAAAGAGACACAAGATATCAACAAAACAAGTAAATTGAATTACTCACAGACATATAGTTGTAGGTGCCAAGAAAAGTATTAGCCTGACCAGAGGTGCTTTCCATTATTGCACTCACACCAAAGTCAGTGATCTTGACTTCGCCTCTATGGTTTATCAACAAATTTGAAGGTTTTAGGTCCCTGTGTATAATGTGCTTTTCATGATGAAGATACAATAAACCCTTGAGCACCTACAGCAATGGGTTAAAGCAAGAAGCTACTTTCAATTGACTTTGCTGAAAATAACTAATATATCACATGCACATGATTTACATACAGCCCACCTGTTTGCAGATGGCAGCAAGATGTGGCTCAGGGATTGTTTTTACTTTTTTCAGAAAATCTGCTAGAGATCCACCATCCATGTACTCTAAGATGATTGAAATGGTACCATTATCATAAAAGGACTGGTAACAAACAACAATATTTGGGCATTGTGACGACTGATTAATTTTCAACTCCTGTGCAATCTGTTTTCTAGCAGACTCTTCGATATTCATTTGAATTACCTGAACCAGAGAAAAACATCAGATACAAGGGCAGATGAGTAGATCGACAATTACACAGAACTAAATTAAGAATGAGCACAGATTCTACAACAAGCTCCTCCTAAAACAAGTCCAGCATAATTAACCCCAAAAAGAGGTCAACTAGAAGGCGAAAGCACAAATCCTTTAAAACTATCATGATGGTAGCCCAAACCAAAGCTCTCCAAAGTGAGAGATATGACATAAGTAGAAACATAAACTATTTATTAATGGATCAATTTCAACCTAGTAAACCTATTAAAACTGGAATTCAAAATTAAACAGCATGTCTCTTAAACCTGAACTTGATTACTATCAAGCTAACTCAGACGTCAGTTTATACTGTCGAACGGACCGAAAAGCTACAAAACTTTTCTTCCAGAACCTTACGTATTAAAAGGCAACCCTGTAGTCTATATTTTCATTTGGAGCATCTCTGAAAAATAGATTAATATAGATTTAAAATCTCCTCTTCACTTCGAACCTACCCAGTTCAAGAAATTTGGAAGCTGGATTGGATGCCTATGAATAAAGCCAGGAGGAAACCTTTGGAACAATGTGATACTAAACCACATACCACTAGCATTCTCAAAGTACGAAAAAACATAGAAGAAAAGACATTGGAGAAAAAGTAAATAGCGAAAAGAAAAAAATGCAATATCATTCTTAGATAATGTAACAACAATACCTTCAGTGCAAAAAATTGGCCAGTCCATTTGTGCCGTACCAATTGCACAATTCCTCCACTCCCTTTTCCAATGACTTTAATGGTGTCTATGTCTGCTAAACTCAACTGATTATCGGTTGGCTGAATCGGTGGTGGCTGAACACAATGACACCCCCCCCCAAAAAAAAACAAAAAAAATAAATAAAATGAAATCGTTATTTGAAAAAAGAAAAATGCTTGCTCTTAAGCAGAAAAATTGATTGTCGCATACACAAAATCAAAACTTCATGGAAGGGCATGTTTACCAATCCGTAATGAAAATAATAATCGTAAAGACAAATGGTGTCGAAAGTAATGAGAATCCTTTGAAATTTCAATAATTATGCTAGGATTCCTTAGTGTTTGTGTCCCAAATTCCCAATTATGTGAGCGTAAATACTATAAATGGATGGAAAAGACACACATATTTACTTTTATTATTCTATTACAGTCCATTATTTATGAATAAGTAGGAATGGCCTAAACTTGGAATAAAAATCAACCAAAAATGATTCCAAAATTTTCAAAGTGGGCAAGAAAAGGAAGGTTGAATATTCCAAAATAGAGAGAGGAAATCTTACAACTTCCACTTCGCTCTGAGAAACAACACGAACTCCGTCCCTGTTTACGAGCAGATCTCCGTCCATAAACGTTCCGCTCTGAGTTCTGCCACCAAATTCAAAACCTCAATTACCAAACACAATACAATACAAGACCTATATAAATATATATATATATATAGAGAGAGAGAGAGAGAGAGAGAGAGTTACAGGAACTTGGCGAAAGAAACGTCATCGCGAGGGAGAGTGAGTTTGAGTTTAGGGCTTAAGCCTCCCTTCTTCATGGTGTCGACTCCTCTCTTCCCTTCTTTTCTTTTCTCAGCTCAGCTACCTCCCAGTCTTAGGAACCAAAAATAGAGAGAGAAAATAAGAAAGTAGAGAGACTGAGATCCATAGTCAAAATACACAAAACAGTCAGTACCAGGCAGCAAATATATAAACATATATATATACACACACAGACACAGCATAGACCATAGACCAGTCACCGTGCTCAGAAAAGACCAGGAAGTAGATGCAAGTGGAGATTGCACGTTTTACTCTTTTTTTTTTTCGGTCTTGGTCAGCGCATGTGGTCTTTGTTTGTATAGAAGAGAAGTCGACCAATTAAATTCCAAACTGTATTACAGACAATCGCAATGTATCTATCTATCTAATCTGAATCTAATTATCGTCAAAAATAAAATAACATTAGAAACTTCCTTTTTTTTTCCAGGGATGATATAAGGGCTTGAATTGAATGAGACTCGTGTGTTGTCTTCTTACTTTTGTGACATAATAAATAATGATGATTATGTAGCAATTTCTTTTTATTAATCGGAGGATACGAAAGGATTTAAATCATTATCCATGTAAAACAAATTATCATGACAAATAAAGTACATCATAATTGTACAATAGGTTTACATGGTTTTTTTTTTTTTAAGTAGTAAAGTAGTATAGTGATTTTTATTTTTATAAATCTATAGTCCAATTTCCATTTTTTTTTTTTGTTTAATCTTCATAGTTCGTATCTCAATTTATATCCAATTAATAATAAGTTAATTACACATATGATCAAAATATGGAACACAGTCTGACAAAAAAAAATATTAAGAAAAGGAGAAAAAGTATATTTATGGATATCAACAAGGACTTTCAACAAAACCAAACAAGATTTTTCAAAGTAGAAAATTTTCACACTTTTCTAATTTGGGAATGCTCTAGGAAAGTAAAGCCAAATGCAAGACACTGGAAATTTGTACTAGAAGCTGAAACTTCTCTTCGTTTATCTTTTATTGGAAATAAATATAATATTTATCTTTTTCTATTTTCAATTTAAATTGTTCCTTCGAAGCTAGTTCACATTAAATTTTCGTGCAAGAGAGTAAAAGAAGAAAAGCCGATTGTGGTTAAAGAATAAAGATTGGTGGAGCATCATCAAGGACAAGCAAGTCGCCGCTATAATGGACCGCCCTTAGCCCAAGCCCCCATTGGTTTAATTTTAAAGACCAATTTTTGTCTTTTAACTTTAACCGACTACTGGCTCCATTCCTGGGGAGAACTAGATAAATAAATGAAACTTTGAAAGCCGTTTCAACAATATCATATATATTACAATTTTATATTGGATGCAAAACTTCATTTTCAAGCTACATGTATGTATAACGTTTTTGACGTGCCCTTTATTATTATATATAATATAACATAACCACAACATTTTTCTAAGACTTAATTGTTCATGACAATTTGCAATCCTTGTTTTGATAGATTAATTCCAATGTATTTATAGCAAGACGAGTTCTCCATATTATACAAGTACTCTCATCCCCATATTATGCACTCTAATTATAGGGTATAAGCCCATCGTTTTCTATTTAAGTCCCCAGAAACAAAAATAATTATGACGTCCACTGTGAGGAGAAAAAGCATGCATTTGAAGCCACGTTGTTCGGGTTAAACATACGGTCCAAAATGACATAATGTATACCGAGGGTTGGTGAAATTTTTGTAGCTTCTTCTACTTTGATATTTATGGTGACAGCTTTGATTTATGAAACCCAAGATGTCGTTTGCATTACTTTGGAAGTATGCATTTATTTTCGGTTCAGAAAACTTGTTTAAGTTTGGGAACTTCTATGCGTCTTGCTCTAAACATTCAAACCTGTATATTCAGAGTCATCTTATTGATCTAAACAAGCATCAAAATTATTTTTGTTTTAAACAAACATCAAAATTGTTTTTGAAAAACAAAATACAATAAAAACCCTTAATATTGTTATTCTTATTATGCTCAAAAGTACAAATCCGAACCTGTGTATTCCAATAGAAAACCATAGAATATATATATACACATGTAGATGTCAATATTCATCGAAATCAGGTATCGGAGGTAAAAACTCTTCCAACACGCATTCTTTATAGCAGATCCTTATATACATTTATATACTAATCAATATCATACACCAACTGGTCTTAAGTTTCAATAATGTTGAAGGAGAACTTGGATAGCAGCTGTGGGACCCCTGATATAATCGATCCATATGTCTACAGAACACAACAAAGCAAAAACCATGAAAACTAATCATATGTACAAGTAAGAGTGTCATACAGTCCAGGAAACATAATTAAAGAAAAATTAGGAAGGAGAACATCTTATTTATTAGCCGAAAAGCAGTATATCATTCTAAACATTATGATAATCCTCATTATGTAGTCAACTACAAGTCAAAAATCTTTTGGGGCCTGGTAAAGCAACTTCTTTTACCTTGTGATTTTCATGAATCTGGCACAATGGAACTGCAAGCAATTTGAGGTTTTTTGGTACAATGAACTTTCGGCTTTCCGGCAACTTGACGAGGTAGAGTTTTGTGCACTCCTACAAATCAAGAAAACATAATAAGAACTTGCTATTTGATACTAGTCAAGACGCTGATGGAAAGCTTTTTGCCTAGGAACAACAAGGAAGTACCTTAGGCTTTTTAACACTACGTGACAAGTATGGATAGAGCAATGTTTCAAAGTCTGGCCTCCACCACATCCCAAGGAAATCTCCCACCTAAAAATTGGAATTGTTTTCATCATCTTCATAGAGAAATGAGAAACAATACTATGAAATGTCATTAAATTAAATTAAGTCTTTTTTACCTGCCAATCCATCCCATCATCATTTTCGTTGTTCATCGAAAGCTTCCTTGACAACTTGCGTTTCAATCCATCAATATCTGAAAAGTCAAAGATTCTTAGGTTAGTAAATTTAATTTCTTTACAAGAATACTTCTGATTTTGAAGATATTTTGATTCTATGATTTCTAGTCCAAAGAAAAAGTAAGAAGCCAAGTGATTAACCCGATTCTCCAGGTCTTAATCGACCGCCAGGAAGCTTAAAGATTGAGTTTCTTACTTGCAACAGCAGCATATGAGGATGTTTAAACAACTCAACCTGACATGGCAACAATTAAATTTCTTCAAATGGGAGGAAAACAAAACAAAACAAAACAAAAATAATAAAAATAAGGGTGAACGGGAAGAAAATATCCTAAAATTTGAGTGTTCTATAATTTAAATCCTAAATTTTGGATTCCGCAAAATAATACATGAGATTAAGAATTTCTGAAAATTAATACTCTAAACTGACTTTTTGACCAATTTTAATAACGAAAAAATAATAATATCTTCCATTAAAATTAGATTAGTCCTTATTATTCTCCTTAATTTTGAGAATATTATTGTCTTTTACCAGTTAAAATTTTTTAAAAAAGTCAACACAGAGTATTAATTTTCAGAAATTCTTAATCTTAGAGTATTGTTTTGCAGAGTCAAAACTTCAGGTTTTAAATTACGAAATACTTAAAACTCAGGGTATTTTTTGCAGTTTACCCTAAAAATAATAATAAAGCTTTATTAATTGCCACCATTTTTTTTAACGTGACATATCTTTTTTTTTTTTTTTTTTTTGAAAGGATTAACGTGACATTTCTAATTTGGGAGAATTAAATGTATTTACCAGATTTTTTTTCTTTATTTACTCACAAAATTTTGAAGCTGGACATATGCTATGCTTATATGTATATGGTTATAGCAAATGGGCCAAGCAAAGCTAGGACTAAATGATACCAAGTTGCCGTTACTAAACATAGTAGGTCACTTATCTAATGTCTAGCTGTTACAAGAAATTTGAATTGCCAGTATATACCTTGCCTCTTACAGCACTACTACTATTACCCATGGTTAAAGCTAAATTTTTATAGCAACTTCAACAATTCATTACAACCAATTGAAAAACAAATTGTAGATTAATTTCCTTCATTTTCAAACAGCTAGCTTTTGATAAGTGATGAATAAATAATAAAGTTAGCAACTATAAGAAGATTGTGATATTCAAACATATATATATTATACAGAGTTTATTTTCATGATTAACAGTCTATTGGGGGGGAGGGGGAGGGGGTGGGAGAAGTACAGAACCAACCAGAATAACTGCTTCAACACAAGTCCTCAATCCATGAGCAGAATAACTACAATATAGTAATAATAGAAAGAAAATCAAAACTTTTTGAAAACCCACAAAAAAAAAAAAAAAAAAAAAAAAANAAAAAAACCCAACAAATTAGAATTAGATAAAAGTAAAAGAAACCCAACTGAGAATGAAAAGAGAACAGTACTTGGATTTCATCCTTCGAACACGATCGGCCAAGGTCTCGTCCTTAAAGGGAATCGCCTCTTTGGATCCAAAGTAGTAGCTACTCAAAGGGTATATATCTATTACAAGACTCTCAGTCTCACTCCCTTCCCTGCTACTCTCCCGACCGTTACCGTTACCGTTACCGTTCCCGTTCCCCGTGAAATCAAACGCCGCATCACCCATCCCCGAAATCTTCCCTTTAGCCCCAAAAATGGTTCAAAAATTTACACACATACACACACAAAAAGATATATGAGAGAGATATATAGAGAAAATCAATTTTAAGGAAGAAGAAAAAAGGAGGAGGAGGAGACGTGGGTTTTGGTACAGTGGCTATGTCACACTGTTTTTGGTTTGGTCTGACTCGACCGACCACTCTGGAACGTGGCGTCTCCAGAGAGTCCTGGAGGGAGGCTTAATAATATAAAGAAGATGGTCAAAGCCTGTGGTCAAAGCAGGTATGTTGTTTTATTTGTACTACTGGATTTGGGCTTGCTTACTGGGCTGCGTCGAGGATGATTTAGCCTACAGAGTATGTATTTTTGGGCCTCTCTTTGGTACTTCTACGTGGGCCAGTGTACCCTACCACCCAAAGAATCCAACCCAACAAAGGAAAGAACAAGAAGAAACTTTTCTCAACCCTTTACTAGTACCGTAGTACGTACTATAGGCCCTATTATTATAGAGACTGAATAAAAATGGGTTCTTATACAAAGTGGACTTGATTTCAATACTTGTAAGCCTGAAAATCTACTTTTGTTAATTTCAATACTTGTAAGCCTGAAATCTACTTTCGTCCAAACACAAATGAAATGAACTCTACCCAAAAAATAAATAAAAATAAAAATAAAAATGAATTTAAAAATTTCTTATTAATTATAACTTGCTGGCTAAGTGAAGTAAAAAATGTGTAAACTAAGCTTCCTTTGCTTTAGGATGATGAAAGCAAACATGTACTTTGTTTTTTGTTTTTCTTTGTTTCTTTTTCTTTTTTTTTTTTAATGTTATAGAAGAAAATTGGTTATAAAAGTAGAGCACGACATATCAAGACAATTAGGGTGGCTTTGCGAATGTGAATATTGTTTATATTGTTTGATATACAGATTATATTTTTAAGTGGATTGTCCATATATCTTGATCACCGAGATAATTCCAACTCAAACTTACAATTTTTTGCACAAGGATGAGTGGGGTTGCCCCACCAAATTCTCGGCGACAAACAAGTATTTGGAATACACCTATAATTTGGTGTAAATACTTGTTTTGTTTATTAACTAAAAAGCCACCTATACTTTGGTCCTTAGCTACTATTAGTTACCTCTATTTGGAATACATTGACCGTCATGAATATAACAATCACATTTCGTTCATGAGTTTACCCTATAATTGCGCCACTCAACCGAGTCAATATTTGACTTCTAACGACGAATGGAAAAAATAAAAATAAAAGGAAAAAAATCGTCACCAATCGGACTAGCAACCAAGCATTTCAAATTAAAATTTAAGGGAAATACTTCTGGAAGTTTGCTCTAGCAACCAAGCAATGATTAGAGTTGAGGTATTCTATTTTGTCCTCAGTATAATAGAAAACTATATAGAATAGGTAAGAACAAGACATGGGAAGGTGTTGGGATCATATTAATTAGTTTTGAACTTTTTTTGTGTGATGGTGATTGGTGGGTTATGCCTTAACCTCAATGCTCATTCCTATAACCACTGTCTGCTAGACTTATAATTAAGATTCCCTTTGTTTGTTTTATAAGACATCTAGTTTTTTTCCCCCCTTTGGTTTATGTTCCATCCACGAGATGTAAAGACTTCGTTTTTCCTCTTGCATTAAGGAAGCATTGTAAGTCAAGCGATATAAAGATGGGCCTTTAAATAGATGTTGTTTTGGCTAGTTATGCACTAATTGGCTGTTTAGTAAAGACTGGTTAATGGTAATAAAAATCAGCAACCGAAAAAAAAAATGTAGTTGTAGTTCATATAGAATTATCTCTATCAAGTGGGGTTACATTCAATCAATAGGGGACTCATTCAAGAAGGAGCGATCAACGTACGGGACCACAATTATCAATTGCATATACAAACCATTACGTATTTGAGAGACCCATTGAGACAGCTAGTGAAAATTAACTTATGGGGTTGTATTTGGAACCATATAATTAGTGGCAGAGCAAGAAAATGTTATTGGAAGCACACAAGAAAAGAAAAATAATAATAATAATTATTGTTTTGCACTTGTATATATTTTTTTTATTATTCTTTGAATGGGTTTATAATTTAGTAATATGTAAGTCATGAAAAATCTAAAATAATTTTGAAACCCATCCGTCATAGGATTAAGAAGAGCTTTTAAATTGAGTCCAAATAAAAATTATTAATAAAAAAATAAGGGCAAAATCAAGTATTTTAAAATAATATAAACAAAGTTAAAACAAAAAAAAAAAAAAAAAATCAGTGTGGTCATGTGAGGGGTATTATTGAAATTTTTTTAAAATATATGTTAGTAAATTTATAATAATAATGTTTTTTTCAATAAATAATATGGTAAGGATGATATTATCCATTAAGACTGTCTAGGCATTACTTTGTGGATATCCATCTAAAGTTTTAGTCTCCGTGCCTTCGGGTTATTTTTTCTTATCATTATTAGGTTGTATTTTGACTTTTTTTATTTTTTATTTATTTAATATATTTTACTAGTTTGAGGATTGTTGAGTATGGAATAGCTGCCAACCTAATTGGAATTTCTGATACTTCTTCCTTAAACTACGTTACGCTCTGGAAAAAAATTAGGAAGGTAAATAAAGGACTTAACCTCATTTATTCAAATTATTATGATAAATTCAGTGTAATACCTCCAAGCTTATATATATATATATATGACTATATAGGTCAAACTAGAAAGTATTATTCTTTTATAAACCATAACTTTAGCTTTGTTTAAAAAATGGGCCACTTTAGATTTTTCAAACTCTAAAACAAAAGAAGTTGTGTGGCAATTACTGTCTGAAAGTATCTTTATAAAATGTACAACCAGAAGGTCCTTATTAGTTTATCTTGCCATCAGCAGTAATATTTACAACACATCAAAATATCGAACAAAGAAAACATCACCCACAAGTCAAGCTTGTCTACATCTATATGATCATGGCGACAAGAAAGCGTGCTAGCTAACCAGCAACTCTATACATCATAGGTCTCCTCGCCTGCATCACGGGAACTAAATGAGCTAATACTCAGTAAGTAAAGATTATACATGCTCGTAAACGTGTTTCATGTAAAAATTTTATTTAAATTCCCATTGTACTCTCTTTTTTTATAACTTTTCATTTTGAAGTACTTTTCTTATAAAACGTTCTTTATAGAGTCCTTGAGTGCACTATAAAGTTGCGGCAATCGGTAGGTCGTGCCTACCTATGCGATATGGAAACATATGGCTAATACGAACTATACCTACCCAACGCAGACCGACTAGGTAATGTACCTAATAAATCTCATAATATAATGTTCAGTCCCAGTAGTCGGTAAGTCGTGCCCATCTATACAAGAAGGATGTATGTACAAACCATACCTACCCAATACAGACAGACTAAATAATGTACTTAAAATATATCTCATAAAATAAGTACAATCGTACTACTTTAAATCCAATGCGTGGAAAACTTCACTTCTCTAAAAATCATGCTTAAATGATCATGTCATGCTTATTTCTTGTATGAACTTATATCAACTATAAGAATAATACATATCACTATAATACACATAAGCATGTAGGAAAATATTTTGTATTTACTAGTATTCTTGTGATGCAATTAAAATAAATCTTTACTTACTTTATGTCCTAATAGGAAGGGAAGTGAAAAAGTTCAGTATCCTTTGTGACAAGGAGTGCCAAATGCCTGGTATGAGTCATAATACATAGCAAGTACAATTAAGATGTATAGAAGTTCATAATGTATTAGTAATAAGCAATCAAAATAAACACATGTTTTCGTATTTTTTAAGAAGAATATACAGATTAATATAAATAAATAGAATGGAGAAATCAATTACTCCTTTCAGACTCAAAATACACAAACCCATAAACTAGTTCTATTCTTGTCACATTTTGAGTTTCTGAAAGAGTCTTTAATCATTTGTAAAATTTCATTTTCATCCTAAAAATTCATAAATCTTGCAGTAATTAAACATATATTCTGGATGCACAAGTTCCATTAGCGTATAGTCATCATCATGGCAAATATTAGAATAAAGAATTTACTATGATAATACACCTTAAACTCAAAATACTGATAAAAAGAAAATGACCAAAACTAAGAACTTATCTAGTTTTAATTAATGAACATCTATATCAATTAAACTCAGTTTCCACATATTGTAGGCACTACAAAATTAATCAATTACCGCAATATTTCATTGTAAAATAATTTTCCAGCCAAGAAGATTGAAGTAAAAATAATAATAATAATAATAATAAAATTGATTTGTTTTACCTTGAAGCTCTTATACCAATCTTATGAGCTATTAAATTCTAATATCTACTAAATTTTCTCTCTCTAAACCTTTTCTAAAACTAGTTTCTAGGACTTGGAATAAAATCATATTTTTATGGACTAGTTGTTGCGATCAGAAATATAGGCTATAGAAATTTAGTAATAAAAGATATTACCTTGAATTTCTCTTGGTAAGTAATACATAAAATACTGGTTGTAAGCCTTAAACCCACTTTGTATTGATGTTCTTCTCACGTTGGGAATTATGGGTCTAGCTGGAGAGTATTTATCTAAGACAAATACCAGATAAAAATAGGCAGCCACTAAGTCGGTAATAGGGATATCCTAGGAAATTAATAATTTCTTTTGAGGTGTCAAAATATCAATAAACCAAGTACTTGTCATCTCAAATCTAAATAATTATATGTACTTTAGCTTATTATAAAATAATAGGACCTAGCTATAGATCGTAATAGATGTGTATAGTTGTTGCAGATTTTATAATAGCTACGCAAGTGCACGTGCCGAAACAAGTAATATAGTAGTGAGTGAGTATCGTCTCCACAGGGATTGATTACTAAAATTATTTATAAAATCTAAATGTCAAACAACTAAATTAATGAATGAGAAATAACGATTTGTAATAAAATAGC
>JXTC01000162.1:504420-528035 GCA_002914845.1 Trema orientale
ATCAAAGGAAATAAGATAGATATTAACTAGATTAGATCTTAAACATCAGAAACACCAAAGACCAAAATAAAGTAAAGGAAGACACCTAAACTAGATAATTTATTCTTCTAAAACAACTATTCTAAGACTAAAAACACACAAGATAACTCTATTTTCATAGAGTTATCAATAGTTCAAAACCAATACAAAACAAAAGAGAGATTGAAAACTACCTAACTTAAAAGACTATATAATTTCTTAACTTCAAATAACTTATAAAACAAATAATTAAAACATAAAATAAAATAAACTCGTTTAGAAAAATTAATAACTATTATAGTTTAACTTTATTTTTATCTTATCTTTTTTTTTTTTCGTGATCACCTTATCAAGAATTATCATGTAGATGCACATGAAGTTATAATTTTAAATGTATTATTTGTCCTCTTTTACGCACACCGAGATACAGAATCAAGATTTCTGAGCTTTCACACTGTATAGGGACACTTCGTAAAATGTTAATTACTGAGCTTTCACACTGTATAGGGACACTTCGTCAAACGTTAATATAATAATACATGTAGAAAGCATTTAACAATAAGGAATGAGCAATTTACCATAAAAATTAATACTCCTGATATGTCTATTATGCAATATGAACATGTTTATTATTGGTTTATTATACATGTGAGAATCTTGGGTATCACATTCAGAATTCTAAAAGTGCCTTTAAGCCCATCTGACTCTACTCGTGCATATAATTGTCTAAATTGAATGAAAACTCTAATAAAATGAATTTTGTTAATTTTTTTTTTCTTGTTGGTAATATTGCTCCATTTGGAGCCCAAATTTTAGGGAGGAAAGAAAAAAAATTAAAAGGATTTTATTTTCTCATGTTTAGATTTTAATAAAGAAATGAGAAAGAAAAAAAAAAGGTCTAGAAAAACTTGAAGAAATTTTTTGTATAAGTTTAGAGCTCACTTATTCTTCACCATTCCATTCTAAGACCTATTCTGTTTGTTTCAACCATTTTTGCTTTTTTATTCTAATGGTCAATTCAAATAGAAGTTTATTTCAACAATTCAGTTTTTCTATTCGAATGACACATTCTTTAAAATAACATTGAAATGGACTTTTTGTTCTTGGAATAAGAATGGAGCCTGGGATTTATTTTTAATGTTAAATTTTAATGTTTACCATTCTAATTATAACTCATTCTATTCTATTACTCTTCTTCTTCTTCTTCTATTTTTTCACTAGCAAACCATAGAGAATTATATTAGAGAAGACAACTTGGTAAGAAAAACACCCAAAGTGGTTGAGTCTAAAGGCGCAATAAGCCAGCTCATGGGCAACACCATTCAAGGATTGCAGGACCACATTATAGAAAAAGAACCTAACGATAATAAACTAAAAACATTATAGTAAATATGAGTAAAAGACCAGTCAGAGAACCTCCTAGGCTTGACAGATTTCACCACTTCCTGATTATCCATATGTAATATGGCTTCATTCTATCCTCTGTCCCTACGTGTAATCAAGGAAAGCTCCAGTCCTTTTAGTTCTACTTCAAGGGTTGAGTTAGCTGAATTATTCTTGGTAACAAGAAATTGAATCCTGTTGAGCTTATCCAAAGCCACGACCTTTGTTGTTGTTTTTCCATTCCTGAAAGCAGAGCCTATCAACATTTTTCTATATGATTAGGAACCATGAATTATGAAATCAACATTCCTTACTTCCTCTAAATTGCCCATATTCAAACTAGAGTCATACGCCTCCATATGTTCTCTAGTCAACTTGTTTAAAAGAACAAAGAGGCCATCAGGTTGAGGAATAGCTTCCCATTATATTTAGCATTTCTGGTTGACCATATTTTTTCACATTGAATAGCTGCAAAGATGGAAAATTCCAGTCTGACCACCTTATTTAGAGTAACTTAGAGTGTTGGTCTGAGAACCTAATGCAATAACTCTAGGCTAGACCCACAGCTAACTTGATCTGAGAGGACTCCCTATTTACTTTCAAACCAAATTGCTTTAGCAAAAGGATATGAAAGAAAAATATGAACTGGAGAATCAGGTTCATTGTCACATAATACACAGTCCTACACTTCAATACCAAAAATATTATCTAATTCATCTCCAGTGCTAAGCGTTCCCCTAGCAATGTGCCAAAGATGAAACTTGAGTCTTTCATGTAAATCTAAATTCCAAATTAGCTTCCATAGCTCATTACACTCCATGAACCTATTAGCTCCAAAGCCCAATAAGCTCCTTTAATCGAGAAGCTATCATTCCTTGACTTCCTCCAAATCAGTTTGTCTTCAACATCCCGAGGCAAGATCAGGATTTGATCAACTTGCTACACATATTCTGGCTAAAAAAGCATGATGAGCTTAGCCGTATCCCAAACCTGATTCCCAGGTACCAAAAAATGCTAAGCTAGCAAAGGTGAAGTAATTATAATCGAATTGAAGATAGCTCGATTGGCATCCAAACCTTCCCACGATACCCATGGAGCATTCTGTAGATTCATCGAATCCCCCTTACCAATTGCTAGAAATTTCAAAAATGATTTCGAAAAACGATTTTACTAAAAACAATTATCGCACTTTTGTAAACAAATCAAAAACGCGGCGGAATTAGTATTTTAAAATTTTTCTTGAAACTTTACAAAATAAAACATAGAATCGTTGATCTAACATATATAAATTCATGGATCTTAATTTAGATAAAACCTAAAAGCACTTTACCACCACAAAATCTTCTTGCCTATTCTTTAGAGCCCGTTGAATGATCCAGTGTGTGAGCATCTTCTTAATTTCTAATGAAAGATGAGCGGATGATCCGGAGGACGTCCTTCTTTCATCTTGATTACACGTCTATGACTTTGGGTATTTCTCCCTTTGCGGCTATGAATGAGCACGAGATTTTTCTTGCGGTGGCTCAGTTATCTCATACTTTCTCTTTTTCTCTCTATCACATGCGAAGCATAGTTACTATACTATGGGTGGCGTGTAGTAATCTTACAGAGACTTAGGAGAACTTTTCTCTTAAGTATTAGAGAGATGTAAACTCTATTGAGCTCAGCTGACCATTAAAATAGTATTAGGCTATGTGTGAAATAGTAAGGGGACTCTATGGATCCAAATAGTCTAAGCTCTAATGCACTAACTGCCCACAGTCATAATTAAGAGATTATAACTAAGCCTTGTCTATTAATATGAGACACTTCATTATAGGCCCAATATTGTACTCTTAGACTAAATGTCATATATTTTCTATGAAGCTGATTAACACTTTGATTAGCTTGATCCATTCAGCATATACTATACTTACAGATATACTCATGATGCAATATTATTCTAGAGAGGTGAAATTACCGTATTACTCCTCTAGTACATATTTACCTTTGAGTTGTCATTTTCCATCTAATGGATAATAATTAACTAGTATTTGTAACTGCCTATATAAACACAACTAAATTGACAAAGTGAATACCGAATGTCTAGTTTTTATTATCTAAGTCATTGAAAAAACTCAAAGTGACATTATATGCATGATATCCAAATTATGAAGGCACTCTTATCAATTCACACATCTTATCTCCCAAGATACTGGAGTTCGAACTATAGAACGGAACTAGTCCTTTAGTGAGTCAAAAAGATAAGACTCATGAAAACAAGTCTGACAATTACTATGATTAAGGTATTCTTACAATAGTGCTGGATGAGTGAAAGATAGAATATTGAATTACGATACTTAACCTTAAATTCTTTTTTTATTATGTGCAGTTCAATGCACTTATAATTTTCTTATAACGCACTAGTATTTCTATCTGAAGTCAGACACTTCGATGATTAGAGACTTCATCAATCCCGTTAAAATAGACAATACTATATTCTGTGGCAAAATAAAGTATTCCATCTTTATTTTCAGAATGCGAACTTTTAATTTAGACATAATAAAATAAAGAATTTAGTCTCTCATATGTGAACACTTCACATGAATAATTCTTTATTACTCATTATTAGTCATGGAAACTTTTAGAAATTTGCATAATAGAAAATGTAAACATCATATGTATATAATTGGAACATAATATGAAATTTATTAACAACAAATAGATAACACTTAATATAATAAACATTGTTTAAACTTCCTAACAAAGAAACTGCTTTTTAGGACATATTATATTCCCAACACCAATAAGACAACAACTTTCCCTCTTCAAAAAGTCTCTCATATACCAAATATTTCTAG
Organism: Trema orientale; assembly: GCA_002914845.1. NCBI lineage: Eukaryota > Viridiplantae > Streptophyta > Magnoliopsida > Rosales > Cannabaceae > Trema > Trema orientale. The sequence continues at coordinate 508,662 of JXTC01000162.1, forward strand.
CAACCGAAGACGCATTTCTTCCTAAAGAGCAAGACCAGAATGAGCTATTTGCTTGCCAATACTTGTGCCCATAAGTTCTTAGAACTCGAAGCAAGTAACTAACCCAACTTTGATTAAAAAAAAAAAAAAAAGAAGCCTCATTTATATCCACAAACTTCATGATCCCCAAACCCTCTATAGACCTTGGTTTGCACAAGCAATCTCAAGTCGTAAGGGTAAGATATCTAGAATTAGAGCTCTCCTTCGTCCACCAAAATCTTCAGACTGTTTTGTCCATATCCTCACACAAAGAAACCGGGAGCTTAAAAGTAGACATAGCATAAATTGGAATACTTTGTACCATACTTTTGATCAACGTAGTTCTGCCCACCTTAGAAAGCAATTTACACTTCCATCCCTCCAAAGTCTTAAGGATTTTATCCTTAATAAACGAAAGGTCTTTAACCCTACTCTTAGAGAAAAATAGAGGGTTACCTAGAAAGATCTCTTTATCATCAAGGACAGAGCCACCTTAGGCCATATGCCCCCCTAAACTTTTCAAAATTTCAACTTTTACCTCTTTGTTGATAAAATATTCAATTTTACCCTTTATTTGCCCTCCTAAATTTTGATAATTTAAAAATTCAACTACATATCTTATAAAAAAATTCAATAATGTTTCTCATTTACTCCCATTGAATTTTACAATTTTTAAACTTTACTTATATTATTCTTAACTACTTGATTTTTTTCCATACTTTTATGAATAAATTTTATTTGGACTTCACTTTAAAAAAATCTTTTTAATTATATTTTGGCCAATATTGACTATGTGCGTTTGAAAATTATCATTTATAGAATTCTCCTAAATTATATTTCTCAATTACAAATCTATTTGAAAGAATTGAAAAAACAAAATACAAAGAGCAAAAAAGAGGGAAAAAAAATACTAAATTTAGCATTAGATTTTGCCCTGCTGAAAAAATTTCCTGGCTCTATCACTGCATGTCATCCATTTTATTACACTTCAAATATATCTCATTCTAATTATAACACATTCTATTATTTCTATTTAAATGTCTGAATCAAATATTTTTCAAAAAGATATTTAACAGAGTTCTAGGAAAATATTTTTCTCATCCTTTTTTCATCTTGCTTTCCTTCACAAATTTTTTTTTCCAGCAAAATCCAGGTTCCAATCAGGCCCTTATGTTTTGTTTAGCAAAATTTTTAATTTTCATAACAAAGGAAAACTCGTGACTAAAGAAGAAGAAGAAGAAGAGTTCAATTGGATTAGGTAAAAATCTACCACATTCAGCTGATAGAGCAAATGATCGCATTCGCGGCAAGAAGTCCACAATGGCAAAAAATTAATAAAATTAAATAAATAAATACTCTTTCTTTTTTAAAAATGAAATAAATAACCTTTCTTAGAAAAATATTTAATAAACAAACAAAAAGAAGAAGAAGGAGATGCAATTACCTGCCAACGGTCCTCCTGACGGTAGCCAATAGAAAACCTTGACTTTGCATAAAATGAGAGTCAACTAAAAGGGGTATAGTAGTCTTTTCAATAATCAACCAATTAATTTAAAGGCTGAGCCACCAAGATCAAAATGTGCAGATAACTTCAAACAGGTGAAAAAGACAAGCTTATTAGAGAAAATTAATATTAAATGAAAAAAAAATTAAAAAGAAAGTGGTTGAAAAGTACATTAAATATTTTTTTCGTGCTTGTTTTCATATTTAAGACAAGAAAATAAAGAAAGAGTCAATTTTCTTCAACTTTCATTTGTTTAATGGTTGAAGGTGAGCCTTGCTTTCCATGTAAAACACCTCTTCAATATCAAAGACACCTTTTTTAGTTTCTGATCTGTAAAACAGAACAAAAAAAATTCCCCATAGTTCCGCAAATCACAGGCAAGTTCTTCCCCCCCTTTTTTTCGATCCATATATATAATATAATTTAGCAGGTTTCTATAATTTTTCTTCTTAGCTCATGCATAATATTGTGACTAATCGGTTTAACTTGGATGATGTCTGATTTTTTGGGTTTTTCTTTGTGTTCTGTCCTAAATTCTTGTTAATCTTTTCTGGGTATTCATTAATTTATGTTAATTTATTAGTTTTTGAGTGATTCCATATTTATGAAGCAGTGTTCATAATCAATATTTTGCTGACTGAAATAGAATTTGTAGATGCGTGGTTTTTTTTTTTTTTTGTGTGGGGGGGGGGGGGGGGGAGGGATTCTGAAGCTTAATGGAAGGAATTGCAGTAAGATTTTTTGTTCAGGACATTGAAATATTGGAAACGTTTATGAGGAACTAAGGACTAATGTTACATGTTTCTGGAGCTTGCTAGTCAAATCAGTAAATTAAGAATTTGGTTGTAGGTTCTTACTGGGGCTAACCTTCTTTTATTCTGCTTTAATTTGTTATTGTTATAATAATTCAACTCGGGGTGAAGTTTTTGCTTAATTACAACTTACACTTGGTTAAGCCTTTAGTCAACTTCTTTTTGTGAAAAGAAAAAAAGAAATTCTAATTTTTCCAATTGTTGTTGTCTAGTTTCTTAAGAAACCATGTGAAGTGATTTCTTAAATCCATGAATGGGATTGATTTGCAGGATAGAGTGGACATGAAACACTACTTTATTTTGTGAAACAGGGGTACTGAGGGGAAGAAAGCAGAAGTACAGAGCTTGACTTGCGATATACATCTGCCTTGGAACAGATGGATCAAAGTAAAACTTTTCTTCCTTACCGGATCACTCGTTATGTAGATGATTTATTGCTGTTCAGTAATTAGAACTCAGGAGCCAACATATCCTACTTCATAAGTTGGCTAAACATCTTCATATTGAGCTTTTGCTGCTGTTGTAACACAAAAAAGACTATCTACGAAGTAGTTAATGAATAAAGATGCATCTATTACGCTCATTTACTTTCTAACTCTTAATCAAGATTTTTCAATGTAGCAGATCTTAATGTCAAGGAGGCAGAGGAATTGAGAAACGGGGTTGAGTTGGTGAGATCTGGCTCTGATAAGCATCTTGACCTATTGAGGCCATCAGCTAGATATTATTCAATGTTTAAAGGTAGTGATCCTATTTGGACTAGATAAACCAGATCAGTGATTTCTGCATTTGTCTCAACCAATATAATTTGTGTACTGAAAAATACTTTCCTAGTGAAACTGATTATTTCACCACTGATTTGGTTGATACATTATTGTATAGATCCATTAGTTTTCCTTTTCTGTGTTAATTAACACTGTATTTTTAGAAATTTGAAGGCTCAACTCGTATTATTTTCCATTTTACACAACACATTAATCAGCGACTTCAATTTTCCTCCATACCAATCTCCACCAGTACATGGTGGATATCCATCTGAAGTCTAACATCTGTTTCTTCAATTGTTTAAACTCATATTGTAACGCCCCAAGTCTCATATCGGGTATGTTCTGGGAAGATCATAGGTATTTAAGTGGTAGTCCATGAGCCCAAAAGTACCTTCAAGCTAGCACTTTTGAGTGAGGCCCAGTGGTGTTACATTTGGTATTCAGAGCCGACCTAGTCCATACCTGTGTGGACCTTGGAAGGCTGCCACGGGCCGGAATTGTGGTGAATGTGGATCCCGCCCATAGGGGTTATATGTGGGCTATTGAATGTGGACCCACTAGCGAGGACGCTAGGTCCTTAATGGGGGGAGATTGTAACGCCCCAAGTCCCATATCGGGTATGTTCTGGAAAGATTTAAATGGTGGTCCATGAACCCAAAAGTACCTTCAAGCTAGCACTTTTGAGTGAGGCTCAGTGGTGTTACACATGCTCTTGCCTATTTTTGTTAATTAATTTATTTTGGCATACATGAAATCGAGTCTTTATCTAGTTCAAATGTTTTGTATATGAAACCCTTTAAATGTCTACTTTAAATCATTTATACTTCATAAAGCTTTGGATTTCCTTTCAGTAGCATGAAACTTAGTCTAAATCCAATGTACATGTAAACTCCTATCATTAAATAATAGAGCAGGTTTATATATATGAACTTGGGTCTTTTTTCATCGGTTGTTATCCAGACAAGTGAGAGGTAATTATGGTGATGATAGGGCAAGCAGTAACAGATGCTGCAGACCGGAACAAGGGCAAATATACCCTTATCAGAGACGTAGAGGACTTACAGACTGGGATATACGACAAACCCCTCCCTTGCTTTGGCTGTGGAGTCGGATGGTTTTCGTGAGTATCTCTTATTCCCTTCCCGTCCCAATCTCGTTTTTACCTTCTCTCACACGCTCATTTCTTTCTTGGCAGTTTCCTTTTAGGCTTTGTGTTCCCACTTATGTGGTACTATGGCACGTTCCTCTATTTTGGCAATCACTACCGTAAGGATCCTCGGGAGCGAGCAGGACTAGCTGCATCTGCGATTGCTGTAAGTTTCTCTCATTATTCTCTGACCTGATTGACAGACATTAGAGTGTCTGATCAATCACTAAACCGCTGTTTTTGCTTCCCTTTCCTCTTTGATTCCGTGCTCTGAATCTTTATTGATGTAGTTATCTAACATGGTTGCAGGCGCTAGCTTGTTCGGTTGCATTGTTGATCATCGCACTTTTTATGCTATTCTAGCTATTTATCATTCCAATCCCATTCAGCTCCCAACGTCTTTGCAAACACCAGAGACAGCAAAGTTGCATTGGAGGAGACAATGTAGACGTAAGCATAACTTTTATGCCAGGAGAAGAAGGAAATAGATAGAAGGCGAAAAATCTAAAGCTTATGAGTTCCCAAAAATTAAGATGTGCATACAACAGCTTCGATGATGAGTGCTCATACTGTTTTTCTTTCTTTTTCTTTTGCTTTTGTAAATGATGGATGTATATTAGTAAATCTCAGTTAATGCTGTCATTTTTTTCCTTGTGATTCAAATAAGATATCAGTAAGTTTTCAATATGGGGTTTGTCATTTCTGTCTTAGTTCGTGGGCAGAATTTAAAAATTAAAATAAACAAATTGAATTGCGTACTTGATATTTATTGTACTATTTGTTTCATTACTGTATTGTTTACTTTTCAATTCTCACTATCACAAATAGTTTCTCGTATTATTCCGTTAAAGTGCTTCTGGTTGTTGATAACAGCTTCTACCCCCACATCATCAAAAAGATTATTCAAATAGCGCTATCGTTGTAAACTCAAAACCCTCTTAAGTTCAGAATATTTTTTATCCCTGGAAAACTCTAAGCCATACTTCAACGGAATTACACTATTCAATTAGCTTCGGAATGCATAGTAAATGGGGCACCAAATTTGAAAAATCCAAAATTTCATTTGAGCTTGTATCGAATCCCACAAAAAATATCGAGTCCTTTCATTTCTATAAGACAGCTAAAAATGGCTTGTCTGCATAAAGACACTCATTCTAACGGTCAATTCCTTAGACAAGCAACAAAATTATCAAAATTTCTCTCTCTAACTTACATAGAAAACAAGTGATAGGAGATAACTGACATGTGTTCTACCTAGTGCCTGAATTACAACTCTCTTGACATATAAGAACGAGGACCAGCTCAACTTGATTCTGATCAACCAAGTGATTGAAAAGGGACTGGAAGGGTACTGAAGAAAGAGATGTCCAAAAGAATGCTACGGATGGAACCCTTTTACTCCAAAAACTGTATTTTCATTGTTTTGCTACCAGCCTGACATACTTGTTCTCAACAGTGAATCTGGAGCTTGAATTGATCTGCTACAAGCAACGAACATAATTAACCAAAAATTGAAAGTGTCGCAGAATGGATATAAACATTACATGTGACGGGCAAACCTTGTGATCAAGAGTATTTTCGAATTGATCTTCATCTACTGTTATGCCAGATTCCTGAAGAGCCTTGAGGGCAATTTTTCTCAGTTTCTTCTTCTTCAGAACCCCATCAGGACTCTAGCTCCCATCAATATACAAAACGATTAGAGAAAGTAGATATAATGATTAACAGACACTCGACAACAGCCAGTAATGCAATGCAAAGCGGTCAATATTACAAAAATTTTTGTAAGCCTATACTTTGTTCAGTCTAGGATATGGAAAGCTAGTCTCTTTTCAGTTTTCCTAAGCCTTGTTCTTTCATTTTTTTTATATTTTCTAATATATGACCATAGCAGCTTCTTCCTCTTCTTCTTCTTCTTCCTTTTTTCTTTTTTTTTCCCCAGTTAAAGAAGTACGATTTACTGCAAATAAAAAAAAAACCAGAGAGATAGATTCATGAATGTGATAAAGAGTGCATACAGATTTTAAAGCAGATGTAATCAATTTCTTCCACTTTATCTTTGTCTTGGTTTCTTCACTAGCAGGGCAAGATTCCGACATCTTATCTTGCTTCACTTGACTTCCTATTCCCCCTGCCTCTGGATTTCCACCCTGAATCACTTCCCCATTGCCTAATGCAACCAAATCATCCTTTGTCTTTTTCCTCAAACTATCAACATTATCAGTTTTATCAGATTTTCTCTTTTTGTTTGATTGAAAATTTCCATTACTTGCTTCAAAATTGTTTTCCTGCACTTTAGGTTCATCCACATCTTTCTTCTCAAGCAATTCTCCCTTCTGAAGAATTTCAGATGGCTGATTTGTTTCTGGAGCATAATCTTCTGTCTTCTTAGTTTGCTGTTTTGCAGCATGGAAAGCTCGGGCTTTGCCTTTGTGCTTCTTTCCCTCCGCATGGAGAAGCAAAGTCTGCCTACTAGTAGTGTTGGTATTGCAAAGACTGCAAGTGCATAGATACAAGACCAATAACACTCAGATCCCAATCATGAATCACAACAAATTAAAGGAAGAGCTAACTACTACAGTACAATTTTTTTTGTAGTGGAGACTGTAGGCACCAATACCACAAGATCGAACTTAAATAAATTCTTCTTCCTATCTTTCACGTTGCAGTCCTACATCAGATAATATCTATTCATACAAAATAAACTTAACTGCCTATAAAGTTCATGACTACAACGAACGGAATGTGAACAACTCAACATACCTACAAAACCATGGAGGGCGTTCGGACAAACCAACATTTATATCAAAATAGGGTTGTTGCTTTCCATCCTTGTTGGGCTTGGCGGTCGCACCATTCACAGCTTTCCCTTGTCTCTGGCCCTTAGGACCATACTTTTCCTGAAACAGAAACATGAAAAATTTTGTTATCCGGCCCGGTAGAGCCCACTAGAGTTCAGCAAAGCGGGGACGAACAATGCCAACGAAAAAAAAAAAAACAAAGAAATAGGAAATATCTTCATGTTCAAGATCACATTTAACAAACTCTAGTCCAATGCAATGATTATAACATCCCTGAAGTCAGTTGGTCTTAACAGTTAGAATCAATATCTTCGAAATTTGAAGGGCTAAACATTACATGAACAAACCAATGGATACAACTAAGTAAACTGCCAACCAAACAAGTTAATATATATCAAACCAAAATCATCACTAAAATACACACCATCTCGGTCATGCATTGTGTATGGCCCTGAACGCTTTCCTGCCTGAAAATTTCTCCGCAGTCAATACAAGACAACTGCCAAAATTTATCAGAACCACAATAGTAAACCCAATCAGTCAATATGAAATTCGAGGGGGAAAAACTACAATATTTTAATCCCGTTTGGTTTCCGAGAAACACAAGGAAAATAAAATTTTTCAAAGTAAAACGTTATATATATATATATTGATCACTGAAATTAATAAACACATTCCCACATTTCCATGGAAGCCAAACAGAGTGAGAGGAAGGAAAAAAATAAAATAAAAAATAAAAAATAAAATAAAAAACCTTGGTAGCAGAGCAAATCCTGAAATGATTTGGTAATTTTGGCTTCTTGAGGTTGTCTCCACAATCCTCACACTGAAACCACACCATTTCTAGGGTTTGCAGAATACAAAGCCAGAAATGAGACGGTTCTGGTTCTGCGACGAAGGAGATGAATCAATTTAGGGGTTTAAGAGCTAGGGTTTTGGTGGCCAAACCAAAAATTGTTCTTTTTACTTGTTTTTTATTTTACTCTTTTTTTTTTTTGCTGCGTCTTAATAAAAGTTAAATAAAATCGCTAGACGACGCAGCGGAATCTTAAATATGAAAATTAGCAAAAACGAGGGGTCGTTTTGTCTCTACTTAACGAAGAACCGATTGTCGTTTTTATCTATGTATTATTGAGTCTAGAGTAGGGGTGGCAATTTAGGTCACGACTCGAAAACGACATGAAGTTAGTAGGTTTGGGTTTGTCTTAAATAGGTACAGGTCAAAACAGGTTAAACCCGATTAAACACGATTAAATAATAGGTCATTAGCAGGTTAACCTATTAAATCCGAAATTGACCCGTTTAACACAATTAAATTTTTTGAGACATTGTATTATCTTGTGTGTACCAAGACTTAAAACTTCCCTTTTATGTTTTATATACTAAAATTTGAAAGTTTTATTTTGGTTTTAAACTTTAGATTGTGTGTTATATTTATTTGATTATGGTTACTTGGTTATATTAGAAGGGCGCGTCTACAGTAGGGGCGCCCCTACGTAGGGCCCTGTCTATTCACCGTTGGATGGGAATCTGTATATAAATAGATTCTCCACAGATTCCCGTTACTCCCCACAGATTCTCATCCAACGATAATTAAGGCATGACCCTACGTAGGGACGTCCCTACCGTAGTCATCCCCTACATATTAGAAATATAAAATAAGTTAATAGATTATATCAAGTTATATTGAAAATGTGAAATAGGTTAACATGTTAAAATTAATAGGTTATTACGTTATGTCAAGTTGAACCAAATACAACATATTTAATATTAACATGTTAAATTGAGTTCAATTAACGTGTTAACAGTATACAGGTTAGCAGATCGTGTTACGTTGGACACGATCTGAATACGACCTATTTAAATAACGTGTTAAATGTGTCGCTCACAGGTTAACCTATTTATTTAGCGTGTCGGGTGTGGGTTTACAAATCATGACACGAATAATAAATATATCGGAATTGGGTTTGGTAATTACTTGTTATATATATGCCTCGACACGACACGAATATGACACGACAACACAAATTGCCACTCCTAGTCTAGAGAGACTATCTCGTTTCTTTTCCAAGCCCAGGCTGTTCGAGTCCCTACAACATCTTTGGCCCAACTTATACGTAGTTTTCACTGTGGGCCCAAGACAAGTTAGGACCTTCTCTTAGACCGACTTTTCTTTTATTTTATTTTATTTATATTTTAAATTTTAAATCAAGGCAAAAAAACGACTTTTAGCTAATAGATAATTTTCCAGCAAATATATTACATAATAAACAACTTTTTTCCTTTTTCTTTCCTTTTTTTCCCCACCTTTTAAGTCTCTTTCCACCATTTGAAAGCTCTAACTACAAATTCGTTAAAAAAAAAAAAACAAGCAAAGCCGAAACCTTCCCTTTAAATATATGTAGGAAAAGAGAAAGAAATAATTGATTTGTACTTAAATTTATAAACAAAATGGTAGTGATATGTAGTTTTCTTTATATGTTATTTTCTTCGGTCAGAAAGAGTTTATCATGAAAAGGGAATGGACTATATTAATTACTTTTCAAACTCTCTACATGGTCTAGACATGATGAGCAACTTTACCCAAGTAGGCATTTAGTCGGTTCATTCAAAAATAATTATTTAACAATCTTAATTAGTGTGTCGTACAGTACTACAATCCATTTTGTAGTTGGCTTGTAGACTAAACATTAATACATGAATATTTAAATCATAATCCTTTCTTAGGAAATTTTCATAATTATTTTTCTCTCTTTTTTTTCACTAAATTGAAAATAAGAACAAAATGAAAGGAACTAATAAATAAATAAATGTAACAGAAGACAGCACCAGTCCAGCCCAATGGAGAAGCTTGGAGGACACTTCCTCTTTGTGGTCAGTAGCTCAACATACGTCCCTTCCTCCAACTACTTGTTCCTTTACTCCAAATTATTATAGTTTTCTTTTCAAAATTATTAACAAAAATATTAGTCCCTACCCCCTTCTTAAAGTTTCAATAATGGAACCATAAAAAATCCAATCTCAATCCTTCCCACGATTGCCAAAGGCTCGTGTGAATTAATCCAACTATCCAAAATAATTTAAAGAAAAAAATAAAAAAATATGTATATGTTTCTTTGGTTTTCAGCAAAATATATAAATGTATTGTTATACAATTTTTTTTCTTGATAAACAAATATATTGTTATACATATGTCTCTCTCCATGGGCCCTTCTTTTTCTATTTGCTTACTCTTTCAATTAGTGGGGTACAGTACGGACAAAGGTGGGACAGGAAGTAGATAAACACTAGACTTCAAATTATATCTTTTTCTCCCTTTATCACCACAAAACCGCTTTTAGTTTTTGGTGCCCCAACATCGTTATGATTTTGGAGGACCGGCAATTGTCACGCTTTACTATTTTTTGTAAATAATAATAATTTGGGAAAATTATTAATCATATTCATTAGTATTGGTTTGGATGGCATCATTGATGTGAGTTTAAAAGGTAGCTTAGGGAATTTGAAATTTAGGCTCCCCGTGTTGGTGAAAAAGCTCCTTTAACAATTTGAACCCAATGGCCAATATATTGATGAGGAATACAAAGTAAGCAAATTATAGTCACCGTTTTTTTATTATTACTATTATTTTTTTGACATGCACTCGCATAAAAAGCTGCGTTACACTAAAGCTATTATTCTCTTTGAAATCTTTGACTTTTTTTTTTAACATTAATGTAATTATTATTAACATCGCTTTCAGAGGGAAAAAATGGTAATTTAACATCTTACGTAGATAATAATGCTCCACAATGAGCTTTTACGGATTGCTCCATCCCAGAACCCCTGTTTAGGCTGTTTAGCTCTAATCATAAATTTGACACATTAAAATGATTTTTATAGTCAATCTACTTGCATATATAGTCAGTCTACTTGCCAATGTCCACATACGGACGTAGGAGTTCAAGCCATGAGCTATTTGTGTCTCACGTAAGCTTTTACAAGTGGAAAATACTAAAAGACAAATATGGTTTTTAGCACCATATATTAGTGAAAATGTAAATTTTATATTAAACCTTACATCACTATGAGTTCGTGGTGTTATTATTTAGCATTAGCGGCATCACAGTGTTGCACTTTTAGAGTAAAATACTGTGATTTTAAGGAATAAAACAATTTAAAAGAAAAAAAGAAATTGAGAGGTTTTAGGTATACTATTTGTAGTTGTCAACATGCTTTACCATATCTGTTTGGTACAGAGAGTTGCTATGCATGGGAATAGAAATTGAAAGATTCTCATGTTTGTTATAAATTTTGTATTTTTGACCCATAGCAATGTGAAGTCCAAGGAATTGAATTGAGATAATACAAAATCTACCCAAAATAGGTGTTTTTCACATTAACCCTTATTAGAATTCGTGGACTCCACAATAAAAGCATAATGTTTTAACTCTATCTTTTCTTCAAGATTCTCATCTCACACGCAACTAAACATAATTTTCAGACATTTTTAGAAAACTTGAAAAAGATTCTAATGCGCAACTAAATACATTTAAAATTCAAGTTTTTAGACATCACATTACTTTTCTCAACTTCCCCATTAATTTGAAAACTTGGAACTCTCCATATTAAATGACCCATATAGGATAAACTATTCATGATTACCACCACTTATTCGACTAGTAATTAGAACTTCATAAAAATATTATTATACTTTATGTTATTTTTAGTATGGGAAATTCTAAATCCGTCACCATTTAGAAGATGTATATTCATAATTTTAATTATGAATTTACTCATAATTAGAATTACTAAAAAAGATAAATTAATAATAAAATGCTATTATTATGTAAATAAATATATATAGTTTAAATAGTGATGGATTTGGAACTTTCTTATCAAACAACACAAAAAAAAAAAAAAAGGAAAAAATAAAAAGATAATCCCAGAACATAAAATATATATGCATATGTACACAATCAAAGAATTTTTTTCTTTTTTCATTTTTTTTTATAGGAAAAAAAGCATCGTGGGACGAGAGAAAAAAAAATCAATCTAATTAGATATATATATATTGATAAGATCACATTTCTTTGTTTATCATTATCTGTATATAAATATAATTCAGGAGTTTTTAAAAACAAAATCGTGGAACCGAAAAAAAGTAATCAAATCCTATTATCTATAAGCATATGCATATAGGTAAGAATTCATATTTTCTTTATTTATCATTGTGCTTAATTCACTTTGAAAGACTATATTATAACAAAATAAATTTGTAGTACTTTGTGCCTATATGGTGTGGTGTGTTTACGATGTTTTTATTGCTTTGTTTTGTTTAACAAACCTTCTCTTTGATTTAAAAAATTGTATGTGCAGATAGAATTCCTTACTTTCATTTCTTTAATTCTTTGTTCTCTAGTCATTTAAAAGTTTGTTTGTAAATTATATTTTCTATCTTTAATTCTTTTTAGGTTGAGAATTAGACATTAAAACGAAAATAGTGAATGTATAAATTAATTTGATATTTTTGGAATATAAAGAATATACAAAGTAAAAACATAATTATTTAAAATTACTTTTGTGATGTAGAAAGAAATTAAATGTACATAATTTAAAAGATGATGGATTTAGAACTTCCCTTTATATTAGAGAATTAGTTCTAATATTCCATCATAATATGAATTAGATGTTTAAAATAGCCTCAACTATAATGTGTACTAACGTATTTCTTACTACAAAAAGTTTGAATATGTAGTATATTTATATGACAGTGCCGCGAAGCTAAAAAGTATACGCGGAGTGAAATTGGGTCCTTTGAGTAGACTTGGATTAACGCTTATCAGTTTCAACAATACGGTTCAAAATTTCTACAATACGAGGATGAAGAGCACGATGACATTAATAATTATATTTTTTTATGAGAGAAAAAATAAAAATACGGATAATGTGGGATCCATCTAGGCTCTATTGTATTCCATCTTCACTATTACATGCAAAATGGACCAGTTTAGTTTCATATATATATAGAAATATAGAATTAAATGTATATATGATGATGTTTCCCTCTATTCCATCCGAAACACCAATAATAGTAAATAAATAGTATTTTTTTGAAAAAAAGGAGAAGTTTGTATTATAAAAATAATATCTATTGACAAAGAGTCCAGAGCAGCGGCATGTTTTTCGTGGCAATGTTGTAAAGGGCACGATTTCAATGATTGCAGCCACGCTCCAATCATTCATTCAAGGCAGAGAGTAAAGAAATGGTTGGGGATGGAGTACGATTGCCAAGTACGTTGTCTCGTCGTATGGACTACACGTGGTTCTCTGCTTAGGCTAGCCACTCAGATAGATACTTCTCTTCTTCAACTGAGATAAACATTTGTTACACATTAATGATCAAACTAGTTAGAATGTCGTACATTCAAAAAAAGGGGGACAAAAAAAAAAAGAAATAATCTTAATTTTTTTTTCCCCCCAAGAAATATTAAGTCTATGCCATCCCATTTGTATGAGGGTAAATCACCATCTCTATAACATGTTTCTAAGGATCATTTTGGAGAAAACTGTCCCTTATAAATCCGTCGTAATATATGATTTTGTTACAATTCCTTTCGACATTTGTACGAGTTAAGAGGAACTCCCAATTTGATAGTGAGAAATGTCACTATGTGTATATTTTGTTACCACTAAAAAAAAAAAAAAAAGTGAAAATTAGAGATAATAAACATCAATGTGTTACCTGCCCAATCTTAAAAAAGTTTTTAAATCGACTAACTTGTTATTTGGGTTGGTTGGTTGGGTTAACCTACAATTGTGTTAGCTTCATGGTCTTTCTTTTTTCAAAAAAAAAAAAAATCAGAATTTTATATAAAGTATATGTAAAATTAAATTAAATAATTGAGATTAATCCATGGATAAACAAAAAATAAATCTAATCAAAATGTAATTATAAAAAAAAAAAAAGAGAGAGAGAAGTTGAAGTGTTGTAGAGAACGGTTCAATTGATATCAATTCCATCAAAATTCCATTCAAGTTAAGAGTTTGATTAGTAACACTATCAACTTTTTGTTTTTGAAAGTATAATAATAATATTTATAACAATAGTGAATATTCTTGTAAGCTATTTATTGAGAAAATTTCATCTGCCACTTTACCTTAAAAAAATGATAAAACAAAGAAATAAAGTATTACCAAATTTTCAGAAGTTATTTTAGAAAGTTATCAATGTTGAATACCATTGTAGTAAATATACTAGTATGGACAAATAGAGTTTTTCGGTTGCAGTTTCCTTATGGTTTAGACAAAAAAGTCTGATACTTGAAGATATTGAAAGCGATTTCCATTTTGTCCGCGTGTCACTGTACTTTTGCTAAATTTTCAGGAGCAATGCTATGGGGCACCAGTGGTGCCCAGCACCACAGTGACATGTCTGTTTGTCATTGGATGATTTAATTAACAAACTGGATCCCACATGGGCCCCATTTAAATTATAATTATGATTAACCAGTGACAAACTGACACATCACTGTGGTGCTGGGCACCACTGGTGCCCTATAGCATTATTCAATTTTCAGTGACATCTATTGTTTACTATTATATTTATTAATTAAAAAAATCCTAATTACCTATCGGATCAAGCAATCAGATTTTCAACATAACAAGTTTGTTAGAGAAATTGTTAATAATCCAAATCGATGTAACACACAGAATGAAATAAATGACCATAATGGCAACATACATATGTAAAACTTTATAACACGATAACGAAAGCTTGGAAATTAATAATGATACTAATAATAAATTGATTGTGAAAGCACATCACCATGTGCAAAATGATCGTTGGAAACTCTTTGTTCTTTGTGATAAATTTACATAGATCATTCTTCAGCTTTTATATATTCATTCTAATGTTGCATTGCGTGAGAAAAATTTTAATGGGGTTATAATCAATATAAAGAAAAAGGAGAGTATGTAAACAAATAAAAAGCCACTTATACAAATTTTTTTTTAAAAAAAAAAAAGTATAAGTGGATGTATTTTATGTTACTGGTGAACACACCTCCCTAAAGCATTTTATTTCCTGAAATGATCAAAATCAAGTTAATTCAACTTGTCTAACAATTTTACTCATAAATCAATGTACATTACTTCATTTATGTACAAAATTAAATCATCATAAAGTAAAATTATTTTTTAAAAAATGAAAAAGAAAAAACAAAGACACGGGGAAAAAATAAAGACCCCATGTCTGTCCACGAATCCCACCAAACAAAAAATGAATTAAATTGCATATAAAAAATTAAAAATTAAAAAGAAAACCCCAAATTAATTGGTGGGTTAGAAGTTACAACATTTGGTGAGTGGTAACAACCGAAAATATAATAATTGAATTCAGTTTCCTTTACATAAAGGATATCATTAATTTAAATCAATTAAAACACGTAAATGTGCAGTACAATTTGAGCTCAGACAACACAGTATCTCTGTCTCCCCCCAAAAAAAGGTTGAAGTCAACAACTTCACCAAGCTAAAGCTTTACACCATTACTACTCTTCCCTCAAATACACCCCTAAAAATATATAAATAATAATTTTTCTCTTTGAGAAAAAAAAAAAAAAGAAAAGCGTATGGAAATAAACAGAGCTCCACCTCCACCACCCTACTGGACCCAACCCTCCTCCTCCGCCATGGCTCGCCGTTCTCGCTCCTCCTCTCCGGTTCTCTCCCCTCCGGTTCTCATCATTCTCTTACCAATACTAACCTTTGTTTTCCTCTTCTTTGCTATTCCTCCGGTAATTTCCCTCACCTCTCATATATTTCGTCCAATCACGGTGAAGAAGGGCTGGGATTCCCTCAACGTATTCCTAGTCCTATTCGCGATTCTCTGCGGAATCTTCGCGAGGAGAAACGACGACGAATCGGGTGGTGGTACTGGGGGTACCGATGGCGAGGAACGAAACGACGTCGTTTCCGGTAATGCTACTCCGATAGTTTCGGACGACGTGACTGGGAATGGCCCAGTCCGAGAACCGGAATCGGATTCCCGGGACTGGTTTGGATACTCCGATCATCATCATCGGAATCGGTTTGATCGGACTCCGCCGGGAACCGCAGGTCTCCGGCTGAGGAGGAGCAGTAGCTCGTACCCAGATCTGAGGCAAGAATCTCTCTGGGATCAAAACAGAGACGACCAGAGGTTTCAGTTCCGATTCTTCGACGACTTCGAAATCAACAAGTACCGTGAAACGACGTCGTTTCAATACCCGAAGCCTCGACCCCAAGCCGAAGGTGGCGCCGGAATAAAGGTGATTCCGGTCGATACTTTCGTTGCCCGCCCTTCGACGCCGCCGAAGTCGCCGGCGCCGCCACCTCCACCGCCGCCTCCGCCTCCTCCGGCGGCGGAGACTCATTCGAAGTCCAGGAGAACTTATCGAACGGTCGGGCGGAAAGAGAAGCCGGAAATGCGAGACGAAAATGGCGATAGCGGGGATCATCGAGAATTCGCGAAAGTTCGATCTCCGCCGCCTACCCCACCACCGCCGCCGCCGCCGAGGCCTCCGCCGTCTCCGGCTAGGATTAGGCCGGAGCAGAAGCACGGGAAGTTGGAACGGAGGAAGAGCAATGTGAAGAGAGAGATAACCATGGCTTTAGCTTCGCTGTACAACCAGAGGAAGAGGAAGAAGAAGCAGAGGATCGCGAACAGTAATTACGATTCCGCCACTCAGTCTCAGCACTCTCCACCTGAACAACAACTACCTTCCCATTACACAACGATTCCGCCACCTTCTCCGCCTCCGCCGCCGCCGCCGCCACCTCCTCCGCCGTACTCCGTTTTCCACAACCTGTTCAAGAAGGGAACCAAAAGCAAGAGAATTCACTCCGTCCCTCCGCCACCGCCGCCGCCACCTCGACCGGTTTCATCCTCGTCGTCGCGATCATCCAAGAGCAAAAATCGATCAATGCCTCCGCCGGCGCCTCCACCGCCTCCGCCGCCGGAGGATTCGCGCAGGAGAACCTCGTCCTCAACCGGGAAGCCACCGTTGCCGGCGAAGTCCAGCACTTACTACGACGACAACAATGGGAACAGCGGGTGCCAGAGTCCGCTGATCCCGATTCCGCCACCGCCTCCGCCGCCGTTCAAAATGCCGGAGCTGAAGTTCGTGGTGCGCGGGGACTACGTGAGGATACGAAGCGCTCGAAGCTCTCGTTGCGGCTCACCTGAGCCGGACGACGCTGGCCCATCAACAACCAAAGAAGAGTCAGAGAAAGTCAACGCGATAGACGGTGGAGATGGAGTTCGGCCCGTGTACTGTCCCAGCCCAGATGTTAACATCAAGGCCGACACCTTCATTGCCAGGCTGTACGATGGGTGGAGGCTGGAGAAGATAAACTCGATCAAGGAGAAACGAAAGCTCTGAGCCTGTCACCTTTGGCGGCCCATTTAGGATATGGGCCCAGGCCCAAAGTTTCGTTCTGTTTGATGATGGCATATACAGAGAACTGATATTAATTATAACACATTAGTGTACTTTTAGTAGAAAATAATACACTGGTCAAAGAAGGTTGTGCGAAGTTCTTGCACAGAGAAAGGAGAGCGAGACATTGGGTTTGCGTTTTGGATTTGCAGTGTCGTTTTATGGCTTTCAGTGTGTATAGGTACGTATTATATGAAGGATAATAGGCTCTAATAGTGTGTGTGTGTTTTTTTTTTAACTACCACGGATTAGAGCTTGTTGTCATAGAAAATGTGAGTTTGGAATTGGGGTCTGATTTGGGTTGTGATAACACTATGCTAAACACATTATTTTATAGGTATAGTGGTGTTGGGTTCCAATTGTGTTTTTTGTTCACCTCTTGGAGCCCAAATAATCATATTGTGAAAGATTAGTGTTTGAGATTCTTGTTTGGGTTTGTTTGATGATTAAAAAAAGGATATGAAAGGGTGGTATATATTAGATGACATACTAATTACTGACTTATAATATCGTTCTTTTGAATTGCTGGAGGCTGAGATGAAGCTGAAGAACCGTTTAAAAACTCTGTTTTAGTAAGCTGCATTTACTGAGACAAAGGTGGAAATCTTGTCACGAGGCTTGGGAATGTGTCAGTTAGCTACTTTGCTTAGAGTCGGTTGTCAAATGCCAACAAGGGTTTTTTAAGGTGATAAAGGAACTCAATCACAAAACACAGAGTTGATGGTAATAAGTTGCAGAAGCAAAGACAGAAAATATCAAAGGATTTTCTGACATACATATTTAAGATATCTAAGCCGATTTTTTTCCCTTTTCTTTTTGGGTCACATTATTTGTTTACGTTAACAAAATTCATAAGAAACAGGTAGCTTGTTCTGTATGGTAATTGGCAAATGTACATCTATGCTTTGGTTTGAGTAACTTGAGCTGTCCTTTATAATAAAGTCATAAGAACTTCTCCCTCTTGTACTCACGAGTCATTATCATATAGGGAAAGAAGACTTTGTTCATTGCTGGCAATGAAAAGTGCCTTTCTAATTGAAGAGGATATCAATTTACATGTTCCATAAAGTAACAAACAATATCTCTAGCTGTTGTTAAGTAGACTTATGAAAAGAGGCCATCCGTTCACAACGAAGGTAGGGTGGGTGGGATTTTGATGTAGGAGAAAATAGTAAATAGCATTGATCATTTGGAGGGGTCTGATTGTGGCTGTCGTATTGGGAGCCAAGAGTATCCAAAGTCATTTAGTGTCGTTTGGTGCTGCACCAAGAAACGTGGTCGTTTTGCAACTGGGGAACTAAGTGGTAGACTTATTTGTCTGCTGTGCAATGGGTACATGAGCTGAGGAGACTTGATCAAGGAATTTTAGAAATACTGATTTTGTGAGCAGAGAAGCTAACTAAGAGAGGTGCGCCTCCCTTTTCCCCTTCGACCATGGATTTGGTCTCATCAATTCCTTTCTGCTGCTTCAGATTTGGCTCGGTGGTTCACGGTAGCAAAGGGGAGATCAGGGTGGCATCGGCTCAAGGAGGTGGTAGTCGTGACGATGTCAAGCTTGGTGAAGCATTGGCCATAAGGCGCGGGATCTTTGTTGCACAAGATGCGGGGATTTGGCCAATTTTTATAGAATCCGATTGTCTTAAATGTGATAAACTTGCTTAGAGGAGAATATTTATCTGAAACATTCTACATAGTTATTGTTGACGGAGGTTTTGTCAACAATGAACTTTAAGAGATTGCAAGATGTGACTCGTGTGTGAAAAAAGATAATAGATCAAAGCAGACAAAAAGACAGCGATTTTATAGTGGTTCAGCCCCGAAAAAGATAGGCCTACGTCCACTGTTCTTCACTATTTTCTGGAGAA
>JXTC01000162.1:536545-587825 GCA_002914845.1 Trema orientale
CTAATGCAATCCTCAGATTATGAACATCAATATTCAGAGGAAGAACATTGATTGGTGGCTGGGGTGGTCTTTGATTGTCATTGCGTTGTACAGCCACGGGTTGGTTAGGCAGGGTTTGCTGCGACTTCTGCGAAGACTCGATTATAATTGTGCGACGAGATTGACTCTGGTTTTGATGATGCGACGTGGATTGCTCACGACTATGTCGCTGTTCTAAGTGTTGTCGCAGGTCTACAAGATTCTGCCTGGGTTCTCTGCTAATTCTTTCGAAGACACTCCGCGATTGACGATTCCGCTCGCTGCTCTGATGATCCCGATTGACGGTTGCTCTCCTGGAAGGTTGTGCATGATTACGATCAGTGCTCGAACTCCCAGTCCTAGATTCTTATGGCAGGTCTGCAACTTTGTCTTTCCCTTTGGAGGTGCGATCAACTTGACGCTTCGGCTGGGTTCTGGGCTGGTCGCGATTTCCTGCTTCTCAGATCTGGATTCCTCTTTCAGGTTGTCGAGCAGGACGGTCTCTGGGGCGAACATGCTGTGGTGGAGTGACCATCTGTCCTTCAGGGAGACATCGCAGAGAATCATTGATTTGACTGGTGATTTACTGAAGGTTCGCCAGTGCATCCTCCATTCGATCCTGTCTTTGGACAATGTTCTCTAGTGCGGTCACAGTAGGTTGATCCTGAACAGGATTACTCTATGCAGCCGCAGTGCTTTGAGGCTGGTTTTGGCTAAGTCCAGCGTTTCTGGTGGTGTTTCTGGTGTTTGCCATTGTTGAAGAAGCAAGAATAACAAACTCTTTGCTGGAATAGCCCTCCTTCTAGCGCCAATTGTTGACGGAGGTTTTGTCAACAATGAACTTTAAGAGATTGCAAGATGTGGCTCGTGTGTGAAAAAGGATAATAGATCAAAGCAGACAAAAAGACAGCGATTTTATAGTGGTTCAGCCCCGAAAAAGATAGGCATACGTCCACTGTTCTTCACTATTTTCTGGAGAATTACAAGAATTTCTCTAAGTCTCAAGGTGAGAGCAGAGAGTTACAGAACGTAATGAAGTGTTTTTGTGAAGAATTTGTTGTATATTATAATGAGACTAAGCCACCTTTATATAGATGAGGATGGCTTAAAGTTTCTTAATTACATAAACGAGTAAGTATATAATCAGAAATACAATTTTAGGTAAACATAGAATCAGGTAACATCTTCAATTAAACAAAGGGAATACTCGATCTCCATTCTGAAGCTTGTTTCCTTTTCTATGTTAATTACCCATTTGATGAAGCCTGAACCGGTTTCACCCCAAAAAAGTTACTATCTTAAATATTAAGTATTTATATTATTCACAATATTGTCAAATTCAATGTCTATATACATATATTTTCCATTAACTTTAATCTACAATTTTATTCTTAATAAATTATTGTCAAGTAAAATTAATAATAAAATAAAATTTTATTTACAATTTTTTTTTTGCATTGACCATTTTGTATATTTGTGTAGTATGTGAGTAAATGTAAATTGGTAGGTGAAGTTAATTTATAATGAGTAATTAGACGATAAAATAATAAAGGTTGATAGTAGAAAAAATATATTTTACAAATAAAAAATTATGTTTAAAATATAATATTTTAGCATGTCTACATTGGAGAAAAACTCAAAAAACTTATATTTTAGCTATCATGCTAAATCTAGCATTTAGCACACATTTTTTTAGCATAATACATTAGAGATTGTCTAAATTAGGTTATTTACATAAATTACCTAGTAAATCACATTTTGCTACTGTGAATTAGATTTCCCAGGCATATCAATAGTAAATCAAATACTTTGTATTAGAAAAAAAAGCACAGATACATAAATAAACAAAGAATAAATAAAAGAAGGAAAAAGAACACTTTTTATTTTAAGGATAATATTATAAAGAAAAAAAATAACATTTTGACTTTTTACAAAAATACCACACTTTTTTTATTAATATCAAGTAAAACATTCTATTTGTGCTTTTTTAACGAATCTCACTAAATTTACACAAATAATCAAAATTTGAGTTAAAATTATTAAAGACGAATAATTAATAATCAAAATTTGAGTTAAAATTATTAAAGACGAATAATTTATAATTTCATATGTTATGCTCTTACAATTGGATTCCTGAGAGGTTATAGACCATTCATTGGTCTAAATGGCTATATTTCAGCTATTTATGTGGATGTCAATTCACAATAACATTTTTTTTTTCAATAATTTTGAACTTCAATTAGGACCATATATATATATATATGAATCTGATAAGATTTGATATAAAAATACAAATATAAATATTTTATTTCATAATAATAAAAAGGTGCAAGTTTTTATTTTTCAAATAGACAAACCGTTATTTTTATTTTTCTTTTTAAAAATATGTTATTCCCGTTATGTTTTGAAAGTATTATCCCTTTATTTTATTTTATTTATATGTTATTTGTAAAAGGACATCTACGTAATGTCTACCGTCTAATTAGGCTCACTTCACATGTCCGGAGCCCAAATTTCCGTAGATGCGGAGCATTGAAACAGTCCCAAATTCAATCTCTGGGTCTCCTATATACATCTGGGCCCAAATAGACTTAACAGTCAGATTCCAAAACCCAAATAAAACCCCAATCGGCCGTAGGGCACAGGCACCGAGGACGATGAAACTCGCGGGGTTGAAATCGATCGAGAACGCGCACGACGAGTCCGTCTGGGCGGCCACGTGGGTCCCCCCGACCGAGACCCGATCCGCCCTGCTGCTCACCGGGTCGCTCGACGAGACCGTGAAGCTGTGGAAGCCCGACGAGCTCGTCCTCCAGCGAACCAACACCGGCCACTGCCTCGGAGTGGTCTCCGTCGCCGCCCACCCATCCGGCCACTTCGCCGCCTCCGCCTCCCTCGACAGCTTCGTTAGGGTTTTCGACGTCGACACCAACAACACCATCGCCACTCTCGAAGCCCCTCCCTCTGAAGTCTGGCAAATGCGCTTTGATCCCAAGGTTTGCCATTAATACCCACTTTACCCCCCACCTTTTATTTATTTTTTTTAATAAATGAATTAGTTAGTTTTAGTTTCGGAGGTAATTATGCATCAACAAGATTATCTGATGAACTTGTAACTGTGTGTACTAGTGATGATATAATTATGGTTGGTGTCAACAATTAAATTCTGGTTTTGGGGTTTGAGAATAATGGGTGTGACAGTTGTATTTGATTAATTGTATCAGTTGTAGGTGATAAATTTGAAAATTTCATAATGTGGGATGGTGGGTGTTTTCTTTTTATGTTGATTAAGATGTTATTATAGGATATAGTCCAAAGTTCACCAACTGCTTTAGAAGATTTAGAGGAGCTCATTTAATTGACTCTATGTTCGTCATCACACACCATTTTCCTTGGTTTCTAATAAACGACAGAGAAGACAAAATTTTTGTCCTCATGCATGCTACTGAAACAATTGAGACTTTGTTTTCCAACATTTTGATGGCTCGAATTCATTTATTCTATTTTCTATTTGCTTCTTTTTGTCGTGGATGGATTATGATTTTCGTTTTAAGATCTTCCCTTATAGAAATTGAATAGTGTAAATACCAAAAAGCTTGTTCTCAGTTTGAATATTGTGAGTAAAATATCACGTTACTAGGCTTCTGAATTGTGTTAAGAAGTAGAAACGGTTTATACATTTGACATTTCAAATTCATTTAACTATGTCTCTCCTCCTTCCAGGGTACCATCCTAGCAGTTGCTGGCGGGGGTAGCGCATCAGTCAAGCTTTGGGACACAGCCACATGGAATTTGGTTGCCACCTTATCGATTCCTCGTCCAGAAGCACCAAAGCCCTCTGATAAAAACAGCAGCAAGAAGTTTGTGCTGTCAGTTGCCTGGAGTCCTGATGGGAAACGGCTTGCTTGTGGCTCGATGGACGGGACCATTTCCGTGTTCGATGTAGGTCGTGCCAAGTTTCTTCACCACCTGGAAGGCCATTTCATGCCTGTACGAACACTGGCGTATTCTCCTACTGAACCACGGCTTCTCTTTTCGGCCTCGGATGATGCCCATGTGCACATGTACGATGCTGAGGGGAAAACGCTTATTGGGGCCTTGTCAGGGCATGCGAGCTGGGTGCTGAGCGTGGATGTTAGCCCAGATGGAGCTGCCATTGCAACAGGGTCAAGCGACAGAACAGTCCGGCTATGGGATATCGGCATGAGGGCTGCTGTCCAGACGATGAGCAACCATGCAGACCAAGTTTGGGGAGTGACATTTGGACCAGCCGGAGGGCCTGGTCGGCTTGCTAGCGTGTCAGATGACAAGAGTATATCCCTATATGACTTCTCATGAGTCATGATGAAGGTTCCTCTTTGAAAATGAGGACCCGGAAGATTTGTGATTGTTTAGAGTTGTTGCAACTTCTTCCGGTGTTAAATTATATTCTCAAGAATCATTGTTACACATTGTTAAATTATACTGTGCTTGTAATTTTTAAATCAGCATTAGAGTCATCCTTTTTCACTGGATTGGTGTGAAATATGCAAGTATTCATGCTGATGCGTAGACTCAGGTCACAATATCTTTAACTGGTAATTATACGAGGACAAGTCATCAAATTGGCATTATACAGGACTTGTGAGGCGACTGATGATAAAATGCAAACTCGGCTGTCTAAACCCCTCGCATCCTTACTTTCCTGAGAATTGCAGGACCTAGTGTGACGATTATTTCATCTAATGAAATAGATCACTGATTGATTCTTCGACCATAAAGATGTAAAAACAAATTTTTTCCCCGTCTGTGCGTAGAACATGGTAAAAGAGCTAGGGCACTGTAGAAATTTCTCAAGTATCTCGGATTGCCCCGCAGAAAGTGAGCATATTTCTGAATTCTCATTACTCAATAGGGGATGCATGAACTTCAATCATGATATAACTGGTTTTGGTCCTACAATCCTGAAATCAGGTCCAAAAATGAGATTTGACCCAATAGTGCCGGCCAATATAGCTGTTACACTTGGTTCCGTAAATAACAATAATGGGAATCCGACGATACAAAGCGACCAAAGAAACTACACTTCTTTTTTCTAAAAAAAAAAAATTTAAGCTTTTTATTGGAGGGGGAACACAATACAGCTAAAACCAATGCATCTTCACTTGGAAAAGAGCAGATTTCTTCATATTAACAGTTAAGTCTTCCATTGAAACAAAAACGTTTCCCTTTAAGCATGAAAAAAATGAAGTTACTTTTATTAAAATCTTTTAGATTTCAATGTTTCATTACAACTGAAATTGCATTATATATGGTAACTGAATTCAGACACTTCTTCAAAATAACCTTCAAAAAATCTGGCTGAAAGAATTTGACCAAACAAACCTACTCTAACTAGTGCAAGTATTTGTATTACTTTTGACTTACCGACTGCATTGCACTATGCGTAAGACCAAGTTTTTGTTGCAGAGATTCCACATTTCCAACTGTCCTTAAAGTACAGTTGCTCAGGAGATTACAATTAAGACTTAGGACCAAACTGGACAGCCAAACGTACAAAATAAAAGCTTTCAATGTCTTGGACATACTTCCTACTTATTGGGAATATTGCTGGCATGCCAAAAGTACAGCTTTGAGAACCACTGACAATAATCATGTAAAGGAAGACGATATTTCATTCACATGTCAAAAAAGAAAAGGAGCGAAAAATAATTATAAGACAATTGGTTGTGCACTCCAGTCTCCATATACGCTAGAATCAAATAAATCATTTTCTTACATCATTCCCACATTACACACCGACAGATGAAAACTTAACTTCATGAAATGACACCACACCACACTAAAACTCTTTAAGCAAATTCATGATATGACACCACCATAGGCATCATCTCGTTGCAAATGCAAACCACTCCATGCATTTGGGAAGGGCTACTCAACTCTTAAAAAGTGCACCAATGAAGATGATTAGCCGAGCAATCTCTTACAACTAGTAACTCGTATTATGTACAAATAGAATAACCCTTTTTCTGTTTTCTTTTTCTCTTTCTTTCTTTCTTTTCTTTCGATTACTGGAAAAGTTGCAATCTTTATTTCAAAAGCAAACAGTGCACTGTAAACAATTGCAACAGGAATTTAAGCAAGCTAGAAAAGATGTAGCTAAGAGGGGGAAAAAAGGCATCATTTCCAGCCTTACTAGCTTAATTTCTACCCACCAAAATATAAGAGAGAGATATTGACCCCAAAAACAAGGAAAAATAAAAGACTACCAGAAGAAGTTAATTGAAGTGTTAATCAACAGAACCTATAAACCAAGCATAACAAAATAGCAAAACTGCTACTAAACTTACAGTGTTTTTCATTTATGCTCTGGACTTTGGAGCCTTGTTCAAAAAGTCCTTGAGAACATCCATAACTGCACCAAAATTCGCCTTCACTTCCACCGGCGGATTAGCAAACCGGCATGCCATGTCCGGGATTGCCTTAGAGTGGTAATCAATCTTCGACTGCGTAAACTTCAGCCCATGAGCTGTGCTAACCACCACTGTCCGGTCACTCGGTCCAATGACTCCACTGTTCCTTAGCTTAATCAGAGCCGTCAATGCAACTCCAGTATGTGGGCAAATGAACATGCCAGTTGAATCAGCTTGAGCCATGGCATCCATGAGCTCCTCCTCAGTAGCTTCCTCAACAATCCCATTACAATTCTGGAGAGCAAACACAGCTCTATCGATAGAAACAGGGTCTCCAATCTGTATAGCCGAAGCAAAAGTTGAGTTTGCCTTAACAGCCTTGAATTCCTTCCAATTTGATTTGTAGTACAGATAAAGAGGGTTGGCATTCGCGGCTTGAGCGCAAACAAGCCTCGGAATCTTATCAACCAGACCCAACTCTTGGCACATTTTGAACCCTTTGTAAAAGGCATAAATGTTGCCCAGATTACCGCCCGGAACGACGACCCAATCGGGCACTTCCCAATCGAACTGCTGTAGAATCTCGATTGCGGCTGTCTTCTGGCCTTCGAGCCTCAAGCTGTTCAAGGAATTGGCCAAGTAAATGGGCAACTCGGCGGTGATTTCTCGAATTAGCTTCATACAACCGTCGAAATCGGTGTCGATACTCAGCACGAATGCGCCATTGGCAATGGGCTGGACCAATTGCGCCATCGAAATCTTGTTCGCGGGGAGGAACACGATGGAGGGGATCCCCGCGGAGGCGCAGTAGGCCGAGAGAGCCGCCGAGGTGTCCCCCGTCGAGGCGCAGCCGACGCCGACGACGGGTCGCTTCAATTTCCGGAGACGATTCACCTGGCTGACCAGTACTGTCATGCCCAAGTCCTTGAAACTCCCCGTGTGGCTGATCCCGCAGTGCTTGACCCACAGATCGTTCATGCCCAGAAACTGTTTGCCGAAACGCTCAGCCCAGAAGAGGTTGGAGTTCCCTTCAAACGCGCTGACGATGTCGTCGTCGTCGATCTCGGGCAGCACCCACTCCTTCTTGCTCCACACCCCGGACCCGTACGGCCATGTGGTCTTGCCCACGCGCGAGTCGAAGAGGCGGCGCCAGTACGCGCCGTCGAACTTCTTGAGCGCGGCCAGGTCGTGCTGGACGTCGAGCAGTCCCCCGGAGCGGCTCCGGTAGACGACCTCGTCGAGCGAGTACCACTCGGCGGAGTCGAAGCCGGCGTTGAAGGGGACGTACTTGGCGGAGAAGTCATTGGAAGAAGCCGAGCGGTGGCGCCGAGCCTCGTCCCTGATGTTCTCGTCGACGGCGCGCCTGAGTTTCGGAGCCGTCGCCGCTGCGGCTGAGGGAGGAGAGTTGTTGTTGTTGTTGTTGTTGGCGGTGGAGGAGGTGCAGGTGATGAGGGTCGAAGGGCGGTGTTTGGTTATTGGGTTTGGGTTTCGGTAAAAGGGTTTGGGTTTGGGTTTGGGTTCGAATGAGGAGAGAGAGGTGTTGAACAAGGAGGAAGACGAAGCCATGGGAGATTGAAAATGAAAGGGCAGGGCAGGCGGCGCTGGATGGGTATTACTATTCGTTCTGGATTTGAGAACAAAAAAAGGTTGGCTTTGAGGCCTGGTTATTATTTATTAAGCTAAGCTAAGCTTTGCTTGGCTGACTTTTTTGTGCACAGAAAGCTCATCGGTGGGTCCCGCTTCATACATTTCTGAATTCTGATTTCTCTATACTCGTATCCAAGCCCGGGAGTCCCATGTTTTCCTTCTGCTATTTTTGTTTTCACAATTTTACATTGGGTTATTTTCCCATTAAAAATATTAATATATTTGCGGGATAATAATATCATAAAAAATACACCATTTTTGGCTTTTTAGCAAAAGAAACTCACCTCTATTCATTAATAACAAATGAAACCTTTTATTTACCGTTAAAATTATTACAGAAATATTTTTATTCTTTAAAGTTGTCTATTGATATTCATAAAAATAACCAGAATGCTGCGATCATCTAAATTGAAAAATTATCTCTAATATCTTAGAAATCCAACAGTAATAACTTTCAAACTCACAAAAATCTTTTTTTTTAATTCAATTATTTGATTTCAAAAGTTAAAAAAAATTTATTTTAACCCCAATTTTAACTATGAATCTGGTGAAATTTGATAGAAAAACACAAATGGAATGTTTTATTTGATATTAGTAAAAAAAAAGCGTAGGTTTCTTTTTTTGATAAAATTCTAAAAATCATGAGTTTTTTTTATATATTATCCCATATACTAAGGAATTTTTTTTTTTAAATATTCCTATATTGAATAAAGATTTGATGGTTGAAGAAATAAATGTTGTCATTAAATTTTTAATAAGAATTTCATTCATGGTATGTTTACTTCGTTGTAATCGTAATCGGAATAAATAAAAGGAGAAATGAATGGGAATAAAATAGAAGGGTATGGGAATCATTATTTGTAGTATGTTGTTTACTTAAAACAAATAGGAATGGGAATCATATTCATTAGAATATTATCTTTTGTTTACTTAACCCAGAAAAAGTAATGGGAATGTATTATATTTACTAAATTGTCCTTTTAAATACATGTACGATTTAAAGTAGATAGATTTTTTAGGGTAAAATTATATTTTATAATTTTAATAATTAAAAAAGAGGAAAGGAGTGTTTACGGGTAATCAGACTCCTTAGGGTGTAGGTGGGGGAAGTATTCCCATTCTTTTCCCCTAAATTTGTGTGGGCCCCACATATTTCCCCCTTTCCCATATGTTAGTAAACCTATGTATAGGAATCATTACCCTATATATTATTCCCATTACTCTTTAGTAAACATGCCATCAATATATCTAATTGTAGCAATTAGATTGTATTCTAACTATTTATATACCACTTTCTACATAAATACAGAATAAAAGAAATCTCTACTGTTTATAAATATATCAATATTCTGCATAACTTGTTGTTTTTGAAAATTCAATCTTTTATTTTTGGAAATTGCAATTTTGCGTTTTAATTTTATCCCTTAAATATATAATTTTGAGGAAAGGTTTATTTTTGGTAGCTAGGAAAACCATTACCAAATAACTCGAAATTTAAAATACATAATAAACTTTTATTAATTTAGAAGTTGTTAGTGAATGTGTTTCAAAACAATGAAGGACGATCCCCTCGGGGGGAAAAAAATGAAGGATGATGGAAATTTCGTCAAATTTTTCCAAAATTAAATATTTTAAAGGTGAAATCGAAACCTTATACTGCATTATGAGGGTGATGTTTGCCAAAAATATAGAGTTTAACATCTTAATGTAAAAACTAACTATATATATAGTGGACCCTACAAAAGTTACTGCTTTTTGTAGTCTTAATTTAACATTTGATTTCTCAATTTGAAATTCCTATTTTACTATCTTCAAATACATGTTCTTCTTCAATTTTAAATAATTTTATTTAAAAAACACAGTCAAAACTAAAAATTCAATATAATTTAGAGGAAAAAATAAGATATTTGAAGGTTATATTTGTTATTAATGCAAAGGTATGGAATTTTTATATTGGGAAGTTCTAAATCAATCCACCATTGGACTAAGTATTTCTTTTCATATATGAAAAATTGTTTTTTTGTTTTTTCTTTGTACATTCATTATATTCTAAAAATACTTTTTTTTACTTTGTATATTCCTTATTCTTTTATACTAAATGGAAACACAAAGGGTGGGGCCTGAGTTATCATTAAATCAAGTTTTATTATGTTTATCTAATTTTGAATTTTCTTTTCAAATCTTAAGTTTTTTTTTTTTTTAGTTTTTATGTATAATTTACCAATATTTTACTAATTTTGCCTCACCTTTTATTCTTTTCATCTATTTTATTTTTCTCAAAAAGATAAATATAAAAATTTGTCCCACTTTTTTTTTTCTTCTCTTTTTACATATATAATATACATGTTTTCCGTACGTTTCCTATTACTAAATTCTAATATATACACACATAATTTTTTTTTTTTCGTTGCAGGTTTTTCTTAAAAAAACTCCTTTACTCTATGTATAGAAAAATATCCTCCAGGGTTTAAATGATTTTGAATAATTCATACATCTTTTTTTCTTCTTCTTTTCCTTTTTTATTTTTGTCATGTACTGTTGGCATACTCATCATATAAGTATAATATGTATTTTTAATTCTTAGATTGTCCTTTTAGGTAATTCTAACTAGGGGTAAAATTTTAACTAAAATTTTGAATGTACTTAGTCCAATGTTTGATAGATTTAGAACTTCTTTTTTATCTTTCATTTTCTATTTGACGCTAAATTGTTGTGTTATTTATTATCATATAAATAAATAGGATAAATATGTTCTTGCATCATTTTGGATACACTGTGATAATAATGAAAAAATATTTTTTTTTAAATAATTAGGAGTAAGAGATTTGAATATTGAAAATCAAACATTAATTAAATTATGACTGCTACCACCAAAAACATTGTGATTCTAAAGAATAAAATTTTCATTTAAATTCGTAATGTTTACATATGTGGATTACAATATAATTATTATTTTTACAATTTGATAAGAATACAAGTCATTGGGTGTATTTTCTTTTCTTTTTTTAATGAAATTCTTCAAGAGATTATATTAACGACTGATTAAACGGCTCAATCAAATACAACGAATACAACTAGAGGATCCATAAGAGCACCTATCCAAGAGAAAAAACAACGACATCCAAACCCACAATTGACAAGTGTGAGACAAAGTCCACTGAAGTATGTGAGTCAGTCCAGCAAAAGTAGATAAAACAAATTCTACCACCTCTAGAGACAGCGAGCTCAAAGTTAGTCTATAGATTTACTCATTGAATGTGTCCATCAATAAACGATCACAGCAGTCCCTGGCGTCCGTCAGTAAATACCACAGTAGACCCTTAGCGTCTATTAGTAGATGCCATAGCAGACTTCTGGTGTCCATCAGTAAACGCTACAACAGACCTCTAGCGTCTATTAGTAGATGCCATAGTAAACTTTTGATATGATAAATTTTACAGATCTACCTCTTAAAACTTCAGATTTGGAAGAAAACCCACAAAACGCCGACAAAAAACATAAAAAACAACAATACCCATACAAATTTAGAATCAGGTAGGACAAAAATATCTATAGAACTATATTTACGGTACACAACCTTCACATAAATAGAATAACTTATTATAATAAAAAAATAAAGAAAATAAAATAAATAATTCCTACCGGAGAAAGATCTAAAAGATCTCCCCCTCTTGTAGGTTACAAACATAAGAAAACCTCAGAGTATTACTGAGGCTTCAACACATAAGCTGACAGAGGAGAGGAGATGGTAGAAAGAGGGGTACGAGGAAGCCTCTCTCTGGGTTTCCCTTAGTCGGCAGCAGAAGAAGAAAAAAGAGAGAGGATCCCTCTCTGTTTTGGTTTGGTTTGATCTTTTGATGGTTGAATATTGGGTGTATTTTGTTATCATGTTCTTTTGTGAGATTGAGGACCTCTGACGATGTACAAAACAAGGGTATTTTAGTAAGATGGCCAATTTTAACACTTTACTACAGTAGATGTTCAATTTTTCAGTTTTCATAGCTAAATATTCTGTTTATAAGTTGATGTATCAAGTATATAAACTTATTTTGCCAGTTTATAAATTGATATATTTATTATATACTTAATCAATATAAAAACTGATATAACCAAACTCTTTTTTTTTTCTTTTTTAAGACAGAGTTTAAAGAATGGAAATTTACTATAGTTACTAATAAAAGTACGTTCTTAATTTACATGTTGGATCGTGTTTTTTTTTATTATTATTCTAAAATATATGTTTTAAAGTTATAAATATCTCCTTTTTGAAGAAAAAAATCATCAGTTCTTATATAGATGTACAATTTAATAGAATATGATAAGTTTTTATTTTGTACAGATTTGCCTAAAATCATGTTTAATTTTCATTAGAAAAAATACATTAGTTTACTTCAGTTTTGTTCATACTGAATGTTTTACTTCGTGATATTCCATGTACTTAATTTCACCTGTTTCTTTTTTTCCCCTAATTTGAAATGAAATAAAAAAATGATGCTACTGTTCGTATAACTAAGGAAAAACTTAACTGGACTTTTGTACTGGGCCCCTTTGATTATTGTAGCGATTTTAAAAATTTGCCAGATCGTACCAACTAGCAAACTACATATATTTAGAAATAGGGAAATTTTGCACCAAAACTATTCTTCTTATGAATTTAATTTAATTAGTTAAAAAATCATAACTAGTCAATTGACAAAACTCAAGCAATTGACAGACAAATCTCAAGTTTAGTTGACAGACTCAACCAATCAATGGACAAACCTCAGCCAGTTTGGAAAAAAATTATTAGCAAATCTGGAAATTTACAATAAAAATTGTTACAAAACTTTAAAAATACATCTTCAGGGATAAAAACTTAATAGCCCCACAAATGCTACCGAGCCTTGGTGTCTTGATGCCTATGGTCTACATGAACAAATAAATAGGCCCATGTCCATGTGGGATTTGGACATGGGACCGTATGAGTAATTTGGGATAATGTGATTTTTTATGATTATTTTTTGGATGAATTTTTTAAGAATAGTCAATAAATTTCTGAATGGTCATAGTATTTTTTCACTGCTGGTCATAAGAGATCATGACTTTCATGGCTAATCATAAAAAAAAAAAAAAAAAAATCATATTGACAAGTAGTTTTAAAAATATCATTGAGACCCAACATAATTCCTAGATCTATCCATTTCCCTAATGACCGATTTTAACACTTCCTTATGTATAGTAGATGTCATTTTTTAGTTTTTATAGCTAAATGTTTGAATACAAGGCTTTTTGCCAAAATACATATTTTCAAAGTGTGTTTTAAGGAATATATCCTCTCGGTAGTTTTTTGGTGAATATCTCTTTTTAAGAAGTTTATTTATAAAGACAAAAAAAATGTCTCTAACACTTATCACACCAATGTTGGAAGATTAGGATGCAGTTGGTACTTACAATCTTTTTTGTAATGTAAGTACATTGTTTATTGCTGAAAATTTTGTAAATAAGTTGCATGTTTTTTATATTGCAATTGCAAAAGTAACGAAGCATTGTGTTTTTTCTATTATGGCATCTTAAGTGAATTGCTAATGGTATATCCCAATAGGCTTCAAAAGGATAAGGGTAAGATTTCGCTTTCAGTTGGAATACCGTATTTTTTTTTTCTTTTTTTTTTTTGTGAGCAAATACCATATCCTTTTTGTTAGAAAGTTGTGACTGAATAAGGAACTTCATTAATAATAATAGTGGTAATAATAATAAAAATGAAGTTCGTTTAATAAATTTGATAACAACATCGTGAATAAAAAAAAGAAGAAAAAAACTAGACTTGTACCTAGCACGACATTTTATCTAGTTGTAACAAATAAGTGAGTAACCAATTCTAAGAGAAATTAAAATACTCCTCTATGGTGGGTGATATATAGAGTAATTGATTTCATGCACATATTTTATGCCTTTTGTTCTTTTTCAATTTTTTTTTTTGGCTAAAGATGTTAGGCATATTCTAAGACCATATTTGGTAGAGTTGAAAACGAAGAGAAAATAAATTGTATATGGGAATGGTGCACATAAAGTGAAAAAAAAAAAAAAAAACGGATTGTTATAAAAAGAGAAGCAAAAAATTAGTGTGGCCTCACCAAATTAGAAGAAAAATATAGGAAATTTTTTTACAACTTGGATTCAAAATAAATTACCGATTTAATGTTAATTATAAATAATATAGTATATTTAAAATAATTAAATTGTAATTTCATCAAATACATTTTTC
Organism: Trema orientale; assembly: GCA_002914845.1. Taxonomy (NCBI): domain Eukaryota; kingdom Viridiplantae; phylum Streptophyta; class Magnoliopsida; order Rosales; family Cannabaceae; genus Trema; species Trema orientale. The sequence goes on from JXTC01000162.1 coordinate 550,847, forward strand.
TTCTTCTTACATACCAAATAACACAAGGAAAAAATATTTTCCTTTCTCTTTCATATTTTCTATTCGTTGTACTTTTTTCTTTTCTCCCATTTGCGTTTTCTCTCCTACCAAACATAGACTGGTTTCATGGTTTACTTAACTGGCCATATCTGATTAAAAAAAAAAACTTAACTAAGCCTATACGGATGAGTCAATGGCTATGTGGTTTTAATAAAATATTAAACAAATACCATTTTCAAATCGGTTTCCAGTAAGTTAAAAATTAAAGAGTAAGAAGTAAATATAATTTATTTTTAATTGCATTATTAACGAAGAAGGAAATAATAATAATAATAATAACGTGCACGTTGCAATGTGCTATCTAGGGTCTCTGGAGTCCGGATATAATATTGTGTCGTGTTCTTGAATCTCGAATCAGTTTTGGAAATTCGACGGTGCGCCTACTCTGGCCCGGCCCCACATCACAAAGCCACATGCCCAGTGAAGCTTATATTCTCTGCTGTTATTTCTCTCCAATTTTTGTTTTTTCATACATTTTTCAGTCCTATGCATTCTGTCTACGTCGTTCATACCAAATATGAAATACCCATACATAGATTCAAGGAGGAAAAAAAAATCAGAGTGGGTCAACATTTAACACAATCATGATGAAAAAAGAAAAAAAAAATATTCCTTCTAGAGAAAATAAAAGGAGAAAATTCTTCTTTTTTTTAATGTAAAAATTTTTAAGAGAAAAAGTTTATAATGCTTTTGTTGCCCAAAATGAGTAACAAGTTTAAAAATAAATATTTATCCATTATTGATGGACAGATCTGTTATAAAACTTTTTATTGCCGAATTAGACCTACTATTATCATCAACATATTACTCGTGTTTGATCTACTGTTCCATTGAAACCTATGAAAGAAGTCTCAATGAATTTTTTTTTTTCCACTCAATTAATGAAATTAAATGAAATGGAATTTTCTTCTACAAACAAAAACAAAGTACTTTTCTGAATGGTATAAAGAACCATCTAATGTATTATGCCAAAAAAAAGTGTGTTAATACTAGATTTGACACGACATGTTAAATTTATCATGCAACTTTTGAGTTTTACTCTAATGTCTACATGTTAAAAGAAACACTATTTATATTTTAAATATATTTATTTTTAAATGGTATATAGAACCATCTAATGTATTATGCCAAAAAAAGATATGTTAGTACTAGATTTAGCATGATATGTTAAATTTATCACGTATCTTTTGAATTTTGCTCTAGTGTTTACATGCTAAAAGAAATACCAATTATATTTTAAATATATTTATTTTTATTTATAGTATATCTTTTTTATATTATTAACTCTTTTTTTTTTATCATCTAATTACTCATCATAGAAACCAATTTCACTTACTAATTTACAATTACTTGTATTTTATGTAAATTAAAAAAATAACAATATATAAAGCTAAATCCTACTATTAATTCTAATTGATAGCTTTAAAACACTAATTGATAGCAATTTAGCAAATATAAATTTGTAAATATATTTTTCTAAAAAGAATATATATATAGACACTAATTGATAGCAATTTAGCAAATATAAATTTGTAAATATATTTTTCTAAAAAGAATATATATATAGATTGAATTTTGACAATACTTGTAAAATCTATGAATACTTTATATTTAAAATAATAACAATGTTGTAAATTATATCATATGCTATTCTTTGACTATATTTGGCACAACACATACTACAATTTTTTTTTTTGCCAAATACAGCTTACGCCATTAGAGTTTTTTTTTTTTTTTTTTTTCCAGCCAAATGCTATATGACATGGCATATAGCATGCCAATGAGACACGTGTCTTATTACTATAATGTGTCCATCCTATCTTATTGGAGATGCTCTAATTTTATCTATTCATCCAATCTCATTACCATATTGCGTCTTCAAGGTTTTTTAGCTTAGTGAAGACACGTGTCTTGTCACTCCATTTGTTGTTGTATTATTTATACTCAATTTGTTGGTTTGTAATAAAGTGCTTCACAACTCATTATTTTGATTGTGAAATACTTTCAGATATAATGTTATTTTGGTAGATTTGTTTTCAGATATACTGCTATTTTGGTAAATTTGTTTTATGTCATGTTACGAAAAAAAAAAACAGTGGCCTAAAAAGAATTTTAGAAGTTGTCCGATTGGTGAAAATTATAGAATTGATTGATATAGAATTTTTTTTCCTTGAAATGTTTTTTACAAGTTAAAACTTGAAAAAAAAAAAATATAACTTTTAACTTATGCTTCTAGGTTCCAACTAATTCACAATTTTTTTTTTCTTTTGACAATAATACTAAACTGGTCCACAATTTATTTTTATTTATTTATTTTTTTTTTTGTTGTAACCAAACTGGCCCACAATTTTAGACACATATATTTGTGATGGTGCATGTTACATTGTTATACTAACTCGGTGTTGTTGCTTGATCTTAGCATGATAGACTATTACACAATGGATTGTAACAATCTATCAAGCAAGATAGACTATTACACAATGGATTGTAACAATCTATCACATTATAGTATTTTTCCGTGCCTTATTTAATAAGTTTCGTCATACATAAAATTAATATATCTCATACAATCGAGTCATTAATTCGCTGCTAGCATGGTAGACTATTATGTAGTAGTTTGTAACAATCTACTAAGTTATAGTATTTTTTCGTACCTTATTTGGTAATTTTCATCATATGTAAAATTAATATATAAATGCATCATCACACGATTGGTCACTAATTATCATACATCGTCATATAATTTAAGAATTAATCATTGATCTAATATGTTAGTTTATCTTAAAAAAAAGTTTATCGTTAAGTGTTAACTCAATCTTATGGTATTGATCAAATAAATGTGTTTTTTCAAACAGGTTAAAAGTGAGATTGAGGGAAGGCTATTGAGCTAAATAACTCTCAATAATCTTTGCTTGATCTTATTATGGTAGATTGTTACATAATATTTCTAATAAATCCATGATGTCACAACATCGTCACATGATCGAGTCATATAATTTAAGAATAAATTATTGATTTATCATGTTAGTTTATCGTTAACTCAATCTTATGATATTTAATCACATGATTAAATAAATGTGTTTTTTCAAATAGGTTAACGTTACTAACCTCTTAATTTAGCAATTACTCTATTAAAAATTAATAACACCCATTAATTTTTAATACCTAGAATTTAGTTACATTTCACGACCTTCCCCGGCCACGTGTAATGCAAGATTGATTTAAGCCCATGATTATCCAATGGTGATGTAGGGTATAAGATATTAGGGTACGCTTTCTCGTACAGGAATCTTTCTCTCCGCCCAGAAAATATAGGTAATAAAATATTTAGGCGCCAGCAAATTTTGGGCAGATATCGTATTGTAATGTTCGCTATATTTTCGTGCCGTTTTTTTTTTAAATTACTTTTTGGTCGGAAAAAGTAGTTCAAATATTTTGGCTGCAGAATTTAATACCTGATTTATGGAATTACCAATTTACCCTCAACCACATTAATGGATTTTTTTTTTTTAAAATATATGAAGTGAAGAGTCTGAAATGATTCTAAATTTCTCTAAAAGGGGTCCCAATAAAAATTAATGGATGCAAAACGTATCCAAGAGGCCACGTCTGAATGACTTTTCTTTTGCTGCTAACAAAGTTTTGAGTATTGATTTTTTATCTATTCAAAAGTATTATGATAAATTCGGTCAAATTAATACCATAAGTTGCTAAAACAACTATTTTACTATTGCCAAAAAAACAAAATCAAAATCCATCAATCCTACCCAATCGATCATCATGTAAGATACTTTTTTACGTATCACATTTTATAATCACCTGAATAATTCGTCCAAAAGTTTGTAATCATAAGTGATAAGTGAGAAAAAACTCGATAAGAAAATAAAAAATGTAGGAGGGTATTTACGTAAATAAGAGGAGAAGCCTGCCCAAAGACAGAGGGAAACGAAAATCCAAGACTTGGGCCTTTGAACTAGCACTCAAATGTCGGTTTTAGAGCTAAGAGCCACTGTTTGTGCCTTTGTGGAGGCCACGAATGTCCAAACCAGTCCTCCATCTCTCCCAAGGACCCCAGCTGACCAGTTTAGTATTAAAAAAAAGAAAAAAAAAAAAGAAATTTTGTAGAGGGAGAAAGGCACAGCAAAGACATAAACAAGCTTAGAGAGAGAAACACAAGAGAGAAGCTCAAATAAGTTTTGCTCTTTTCTCTTTTTATTTTTCTTTTGGTTTGGGTATAAATATAAGAAAAAAAACTTCCATTTCTTTCTTCACCACATTTTTAAGAAAAACCAAAACCAAAAGCTTCTTCGAAAAGGGGCTAAAATCCCTCTCTGTGTGCTTTGTTCGCTTCTTATTATCGTCTTCTTCAGCTCCGAAAAACTCATATTTTCAGTTTTTGCTATTTTCTCTCTCTATAAATTGCCGTTTGAAATTCAAAAAGCTACCGGGTCTGTTTCTTCTCTCCGATCTGACTCGGCCGAGTTCGTTCCGCTTCGACTCGGTTCGGTTCTGTTCTCGGATGAGTTAGCGGAGAAGATCGCCGAGTTCAATCGATATGGTAACTTGAACAAAGTTTCTAGTGTTCGATTAACTTTTATTTATTTGTTTGTTTATTATTTTGCCTTGTGGGAAATATTCTTTGATTTCTTTGACTCGTTTGTTAGTTGAGTTGAATCGGTTTTGATGTGTTTTTGGGAATATAATTTTTTTTATTATATATTTAATTTTGAAAAATCACCGTATGATATGCGAAGTTTTGGGAAAATCATTGTTGTGTAGAGGAAATTTGTTGCATTTTCTTGATTATAGCTCGTACTATATACCAATTTCATGCTTGTTTAGTTTCCACATTAGCGAATTATAGGTTTCGATGCCGAAACAATATTCGAAAATAGGATTTTGTTAATAGGATTGATCCAGTGATCGTGGTAGGAAGGTTTTTGGCTAAAACGAATAAAATGGTTTTGTTGCCAATACGAAGATGCCACCTGAGGAGACTACCTCACGAAAATAAGAAGATATTATACTATGTGGTAACTGTTACACGGTTCCTAACATCGACTTCTCGTGGACAAGTTAGTGGCGGTCGTTCCGTAGGTTTATAGCAAGTAGGGTTTATCAAACGAAATGCTGCAAGGTAAGTCTTTTCGGTTCTGAGATAGGTGAGAGAAAAATTTGTGCAAGTCGGTGTATCAAAGTCATGTTCATAGTGAATAAGATGATTGCCATGATGGTGATTACTGATAGTTTACTTAGATAGAAGTGAGTGAGAGGTGGCTTTGCTTTTTGGAAAAAAAAAGAAGAGCTTGGCTATTCTGTATGTTTATTCGTTTTACAACTACTGCCTGTTCACAAACCATGTCGGGGTTCTGGCTACTTATCAATGGCGGGTGGTTGTGGCCCTAATTTTGTAGTCAACAATTAGTCAATGGGAGAAAGAATGGACGCAAGATGTAAGGCGGGGTAAATTTGTTGGTCTTGTATTTAGAGTGGTGATAGCGATTTGTTGTGTGACATTAATTTTGTGGTATTTTCTTTGGTGGGTTTGAACGTTGTGAATAAATTGTTTTGAATGCTTATCAAGCACTATGCACCTCCAAACTGGCCTTTTCAGTCTGCAGTGTCTTTCCCTTTTGCTGATAAACAAGCTGCTTTACATTTCTTCATTTAGATTTTACCACAAGTTAACAAACATAACCACTTAATTCTGCAACCCACAAATCACTTTTTCTTTTAAAGAAAAAAATGAATATCACGAAAACCTGGTTCTTTCATACATACTTTTTCCTCATGGATTTTACGATGAACAGAGGTTAATGTTTCTTGCTGTATGTATTTGCTTTCCATTTTTAATACCCTTGTATTTTCAGGCTGCACCAGTAAACATAATCGTAGGTTCCCATGTTTGGGTTGAAGATCCAGTTGAAGCATGGGTTGATGGAGAAGTTTCTAGAATCACTGGTGAAAAAGTTCATGTTCATACATGTAATGGAAAGACGGTGAGTTACTGTCACCACTAACGGAGTACATGATTTTGTTTTATAGACTTTAGTAAACAAGGGAAGTCTATAAAGATTTGATTGTGTTTTTCACAGGCTCTTCTCTATAGATTAGAATCAATTTCAATATTCATTTTAACTTGTGTTGAGGAAAGTTATGAGAATGGAAACCACCGTAAATCCTGTTATATATATGAGTAAATTTGAATCCTTGGTGTTACTACTCCCCTAACTGAAAAAAATGTTGTAGGTCATCACAAATATCTCAAAGGTTTTTCCAAAGGATACTGAAGCTCCTCCTGGAGGTGTAGATGACATGACAAAGTTATCGTATTTGCATGAACCAGGAGTTCTGAATAACTTGGCCACAAGATACGAACTTAATGAAATATATGTAAGATGCTTAAGGTTTTCATTTCATATTCTTACATGCTGAAGTAGAATTTGACCTAAATAAGGAAGACGGATGTTGATCATCTAATGTCTTTCCCCAGACATACACTGGAAATATACTGATTGCTGTCAACCCATTTCAAAGATTACCTCATCTGTATGATACTCATATGATGGAGCAGTATAAAGGGGCTGCATTTGGGGAATTAAGCCCTCACGTTTTTGCAGTTGCAGATGTTGCATACAGGTAATATTAGATATCTTACAATCATACTCATCATGTTTTTTTTTTTTTTTCCCTCCTCTTTTGTTTTGTTCTTCTCTCACTTCAAATCAATCTACTAGTTAATTCTATGCTATTTATGACAGGGCAATGATCAATGAAGGAAAGAGCAACTCCATTCTGGTAAGTGGAGAAAGTGGTGCTGGTAAGACAGAAACAACAAAGATGCTTATGCGGTATCTTGCATATCTTGGTGGTCGCTCTGGAGTAGAAGGAAGGACAGTTGAGCAACAAGTTCTTGAAGTACGATGAAACCATCTTTAGTGGATTTAAATCAGAGTCATTATCTAATTCTTACATTTTCAGATATAAAGAAGGCGTACTTGTTGCCTGAGGTGTTCTTCTGATTGATTGATTGATTGTTTACAGTCCAATCCAGTTCTTGAAGCATTTGGGAATGCTAAAACTGTCAGGAACAACAACTCGAGGTGACTATCTGTTTGCACTTGTCAAGTTTTAATGAGGTTTACATATTGTTGTTGTAGTGTAAAAAAGGCTGGTACTCATCTTATCAGTTCAACCTTTGAGCGAATGGTGTCAAATTAGACACGAATTAAAAGATGATGATATGAATAAAATCCTATCAAGGTGTACTTTAGTAGCAGCTGATTTTTGTAAAATGGAATTGTTCAAGGTCTGTATAGTTAAATTACATTTTTGTTCTCCCTTGCTGCTTTCGTCCTGGTTTCTTTGTGTGCCTTTCAAAAGTCCCTTTCACTCCATTTTCTATATCCGGAAATGATGGTAAAAAATTCATTAAGTGGTTAAATTTTATCATCCAACGGTTGATCTATGGTCCAACCATCCTCCCTGACTGGTCTACTTAATTTCAGAAAACCCTAACTCTGCAACACCTATCATTTCTCTCCACAGTTTTCTGTAAATAATACTACTTATAACATTCAGAAATTTGGTTTTATGGGTTCAACTTATTCAAGTAGCCCTTTTTACTGTCGTTTAATATTAATTCTTTTTAACGGTACAGTCGTTTTGGTAAATTTGTCGAGATCCAATTCGACAAGAATGGGAGGATATCTGGGGCTGCTGTGCGTACCTATTTGCTTGAGAGATCTCGTGTTTGCCAAATTTCTGATCCTGAAAGAAATTATCATTGCTTTTACCTTCTTTGTGCAGCACCACCTGAGGTAGTTATAATCAACTTTCATATCACAATGTCCTTAAATGGTTACAAGCCAAAATTCTCAATTACGTGAATAATTTATTTATAGACTGCATGTGCATGTGGTGATCAAGTATAATCGATCTTGTCTTCCAATTTCAGGATAGAGAGAAATACAAGTTAGGAAACCCTAAAGAATTCCATTACTTAAATCAATCCAACTGTTATGAGCTCGATGGAGTAAATGATGCCCATGAATATCTTGCAACCAGAAGGGCAATGGATGTAGTTGGAATCAGCGAGGAAGAGCAGGTCATTCTTATGAGCAATTCTTAAATACTTTGTTTTTGGTGTTGCATTAAGATCTTTGACATATAATTTTCTTCAGGAGGCAATTTTTAGGGTTGTGGCTGCAATTTTACATCTTGGAAATGTTGAATTTGCAAAGGGAGAGGAGATCGACTCTTCTGTCATTAGGGATGAGAAGTCCAGATTCCATCTTAGCATGACAGCTGAACTTCTCATGTATCCCTATAAATAACTCTTGTATTGTGATGCAGTTTGATTGTTGCCTTAATTCTAGTATTTTGATTTAGTACATTTCTGTTAAATTGGCTCAATGGTAGGTGTGATGCCAAGAGCTTGGAAGATGCACTGATTAAGCGTGTAATGGTAACACCAGAAGAGGTTATCACAAGAACTCTTGATCCTGTGGCTGCACTGGTTAGCAGGGATGCCTTGGCCAAAACCGTTTATTCACGCCTGTTTGACTGGTATCCAACACTCTATTCGTGTGATCCCATGTTGCATGTATTATTTGCATACCAAATGCAAATAATTCATGTCATTTAATTAGTATATTGAAAATGGCTGCATGTTCATATTCTGGTTCTTACAATTTGCCATCAATGTATACAGGCTTGTGGATAAAATTAACAATTCAATTGGTCAAGATCCAAACTCAAAATCATTAATTGGAGTTCTTGATATTTATGGGTTTGAGAGTTTCAAGTTTAATAGGTAAGCGATTTAATTTGATATTATTTGCAGTTTGAGATTTGGCTTTGAGGCTGACAACTTGCCCTGCTAAACAGTTTTGAGCAGTTCTGTATCAATTTCACAAATGAGAAGTTGCAACAACATTTTAATCAGGTTGTTATCTTTGTTTTATTCTGACTTCCTATTTCTAATAATAGCTTCTCTTGATCTAAATTGTCTCTAATTATATGGTTGCAGCACGTATTTAAAATGGAGCAAGAAGAATATACAAAAGAAGAAATTAATTGGAGCTACATAGAGTTTGTTGACAACCAAGATGTGTTGGATTTAATTGAGAAGGTGATGTACAAATCTTTCTTATAGTGTCAGATATATTAAATTGATATTCATATAAAACGGAATATACATTTTACAATTTCACTTGCGAAAGTTGATATTTTCATTTAAATTTAGAAAGTGTAAAAGTTACAAGATTTTTCCTTCTCTTCTGGAGCAATTTTCAGATAACTAAAACCAAGTTCTTTAACCTTCTGCAGAAACCTGGTGGAATTATTGCACTATTAGATGAAGCCTGGTATGCAGCTAGTGATAGATTCTGCTCAATTATTTCTTTAAGCTTGTTGGATTCTGAGTTCTGGTCCCTAAAAGGAGCGTGAATGTTATACTGGCTTTTATGTTTTTAATATATTTAACACACTCCTATTTGTCATGGTTTTTTTAAAGTATCTGTTAGAATACTTGCATGATTCAAACTCTCTCTCCTGGTTGGACTCATGTTTCTTTGCTTGCTTCGTACAGCATGTTTCCTAAATCGACACATGAAACATTTGCTCAGAAATTGTACCAGACATTCAAAAACAACAAGCGGTTTATAAAACCTAAGCTTTCTCGTACTAGTTTTACTATATCTCACTATGCTGGGGAGGTAAGAATTTTTTTGGGGTGTAAGTTCATGTTAAATCGGATGCCAAGCACTGGTATCTATGCTGAAATTTGTTCGGTTCTTCAGGTTACATATCAGGCTGATCAGTTCCTTGATAAAAACAAGGATTATGTGGTGGCAGAACATCAGGATCTCTTGACAGCATCAAAATGCCCGTTTGTGGCAGGTCTGTTCCCACCCTCACCCGAAGAATCATCGAAGTCATCTAAGTTCTCTTCCATTGGGTCACGCTTTAAGGTACTACCAGTCGGCCTTATCCCAAGATTTTTATATGGTATCGTATAAGCCTTTTTAGTGGCTCTAGCTGACTTACATTGCATACATTACATGCAACTTAAGTTATCTTATTGTAAGATGCAGATAAATAGAAATTTATTATTCTAGTCAAATGGCAATTCGAAAAACATTGAAAAAGGATATATCAGAAAGTATTGATATATGCAGTTTGATGTGATGGACCTAACTCCATTGCAAAGATAAATTCAAAAGCAATAGGATGCAATCTTGCAATTCAGGTTCTGCACTACAATGTCTGGAAGTTAAAAATAAGATCAAAACATTGGCAAAACATATTTGACTTCTGTTCTGCAATTATTGCAAAGGAAAAAATAAGGGGAAATTTCAATTAGAGAGTGCAGAGATAGAATCTGAAGCATCTGGGGCAAAAAATTAATTTTGTTTTGATATAGCTAAAGGAGCATGAAAACTATGAGCTATGATTGCTTAGCTCAAAATCATGTGTCACTTTTTGTAGGGGAGAAGATGACCTGGACTTTCTGAACCCAGGCGTTAGGGCTGCAGTCAAAGATTGTTGTGTCATATAATTGTTTGATTTAATGGCATATCTGACATGACAATGCTAAGCTATTTTGTTTTCTTCTTCGTTTATTCTTTTTAGCTTCCTTTTTCGTCTTAAAAAATACAATGTGCATTATTCTTTTTAGCTTCCTTTTTTGTCTTAAAAAATACAATGTACATTATTTTGAAATTCAGTTTAGCAGAACAGCAAAATCTTGTTAGTCTTGATGGTGGATTGTAGTTTTTGTAGTTTGGTAAGTAATAACCATAGTTTTGATGAAAACCATTTTCTGATAGAATTAATGGTGCCACTGCTGTGAGTTTGACTCAAAAAGAAAACATCTGAGTTTGGATTTAGTAACATTAAAAAAAAGTACGTCTTAGTGATCACACTATATTGTTCAAGCAATATTGGGAATGCTATGATACTGCTAATGTAGCATGGAGTTGTTTTTATTCCTGTCATATTTCTTGACATATTATGTTCTTGGACAAATGGGTAAGATGATTTCTCAAAAATGCAGTTACAACTTCAATCTTTGATGGAGACCTTGAATTCAACAGAACCTCACTATATCAGATGCGTGAAGCCAAATAATGTCCTGAAGCCCGCTATTTTTGAGAACAACAACATAATCCAACAACTGCGTTGTGGTGTGAGTATATTCATGCTCGTCTTTGCTATGGGCTCTGTTTATTTAGTTAAAACTAAAAATTTTTGCATTATCTTTGTAATATTGTCCTTTGGTGTATAAGCTTTATTTAATGCCAATTCTCTTTTATTACAGGGTGTTCTTGAGGCTATCAGGATCAGCTGTGCTGGATATCCCACTAGACGAACATTTTATGAGTTCCTTCACCGCTTTGGGGTTCTTGCTCCCGAGGTTTTGGAGGGAAAGTAAGTCGAGAATTTTAGGTTTACAGCTCTTATTCCAAGATGGAGATGGATACACATTTTCAATGTAATGCAGAATCGATTTTGTTTTCCAGAAGTATTGATCAGCCACTGCTATTTCTTGTACAGTTATGATGACATGACCGCATGCCAAAAGATTCTGGACAAAAGGGGACTGCAAGGTTATCAGGTGATTCACTCATTTATGATGTATCTTATCATTTTGATCATGCTACTTAGCAGCAGCAATGATGTGGTCCTGCGAAGAAGCCTTCCTGACCCCATCTGTCTGAGAACATATTCTTTATATGTATCTGTAAGGAGCGTACTGACACACCATGAAATTATGAGGCAGAGTGAAGCCCACTCTGCCTGGATAATTTGGCTTATTCGGATGTCCTTATATCAAAATCATTCCTGATGGGATTTACCAGTCTATCTCAACAAACTACATTGTCTATCAGCTATGCTGCTAAAGACCTGCAGTAATGATCTTGAATTTAGTGGATTTGAAGAGGTGGGGAGGTGGGATGATGGCTATATTATTGAAAGGTTACAGTGCAATATGGTGAAAATTGAGAAACTTTCAGAATCTTAAAGGTTTCATGTTGAAATAAAGTTAAAGCGAAAATTTAAAATTACAGCCAATAGTGCATTATCCTCACCTGATGATAATCGAGAGACAGAGACATTCTAACCTCTGTCCGCTTTGTGGGCCTCACATTTCTTAAAGAGGGATGACAAGGCCTGTTCAAATCTTTGATACACCTTATTCACAAATCTCAGTTGAATTAGTGACTGTTACCGAGTGTTTTGTTCTTTCTGCATGCAAGTATCTGTTGAATGTCTAATTATTCACCCAAAGTTTCCTCCTCATTTTTTTTCCCCCTGGTCAGTTATTTTCCACATGTTTGTACATGTTGCTATTTTGTCACTGGTACTCCAAAGTCATACTCCGTTCAACATCATTTGACAGATAGGCAAGACAAAAGTCTTTCTTCGGGCTGGTCAGATGGCTGAGTTGGATGCAAGAAGAGCAGAGGTACTTGGAAATGCGGCCAGGACCATACAGAGGCAAATTCGAACCCACATTGCGCGCAAGGAGTTCATTGCATTACGTCAAGCTGCTATTCAATTGCAATCTTGTCTGCGAGGTAGCATCTTAAATTGCTGTTAAAACACTCCTTTCTTAGTGCATGTGACATTTAAACCATTTAATCTTACTGATACTGTTTGTCCTATTTGGAACTTTGGGCATAGAAGAACTCCACTAGTGTACTATTTTTGTTTCTTTTTTCATGTAAAAGAGGGGAAATTAGTGTACAATTTTATCGTTATTATTAGTTTTTTCCTCATACAAATTGATATTGATTAGTCGACATGATATACAATGGTGATCAATGTTTCTGTGCACATCAATATATTTATGGAAGTCGCTATGTTCCAATTGAAATTGTAACTGGCTTCTCTATTTTATTGTAATCAGGTATATTTGCTCGCAAACTTTACGAGCAGTTGCGACGTGAAGCGGCAGCTATTCAGATACAAAAGAATTTCCGCCTCTACACTAGCAGAAAATCATACTTAACAGTACGCTTGTCTGCAATCATATTGCAGACAGGATTAAGGGCAATGACTGCTCGCGATGAATTCAGATTCAGAAAACAAACAAAGGCTGCAATCCTTATCCAGGTTCCATGTCGCTCACCTTCTGATACTATTTCTTACAATTCTAATATCGACTTCTAGATGGATTTAATTTTTTTTTTATTTGAAATTTAAGGCTCCTATGATGCACTAAACTCAAGTAGTGCTTTTCTTGGAAGTTGTGGATATTAAGTGATTCATGTTTATTGGTACCTTGCAGGCTCATTTGCGTTGCCTCATAGCGTATTCGTATTATAAGTGTCTCCGAAAAGCTGTTATTGTTACTCAGTGTGGTTGGAGGCAAAGAGTTGCTCGGAGAGAGCTTAGAAAGCTTAAAATGGTTTGTTACAACTTGTTAGTGTCCCTTGTTTTGTATTAAGATGTCTCATTCTAGATATTTATCTGGTATTCTGCTGTAAATCTTTTCAGGCTGCGAGAGAAACAGGGGCCCTTAAAGAAGCAAAAGACAAACTTGAAAAGCGTGTGGAAGAACTTACATGGCGCCTGCAACTTGAGAAGCGATTACGTGTAAGTATATCACCTGTATGCTATGCTTTTGGAGGATGGACACTTACATCATGAATTTGATAGGACATTTCATTTATTTTCATCTTAATTGCAGACTGATTTAGAAGAGGAAAAAGCCCAGGAAATAGCTAAGTTACAGGAAGCTTTGCATGCTATGCAAATACAAGTAGAAGAATCAAATGCTGCAATTGTCAAAGAACGAGAGGCAGCTAGAAAGGCCATTGAAGAAGCACCACCTGTCATCAAGGAGACCCCTGTGTTAGTTCAGGACACTGAAAAGATTGATTCATTAACGGCTGAGGTAGACAGTTTGAAGGTAGGCACTCTTAACATTGGTTCTATGTCTTTCCTTTAATAGGATTGCCTGTAAAAAGGATTAAATCTTCGTTTTTTGACAGCTAAAAACAGAAACATGTTTCTGGATTTTAGTCAAAGGTTTGGGTTGGGTTGATTATGGATGCATACAATAATTCTGAAGTCTTACCAAAATCATTTGACAGTTTCCTATTTTTTTTATTTTTTTAAGTTCTTTTTTTTGTGAGCACGTTTTAATAATTACTGGTGATTTGAGTGACCTCAGAATTTGATATTTGTTTACTTAATGATCCCTCGCACTGCGCAGGCTTTGCTGCTATCAGAAAGACAGGCAGCGGAAGTGGCCAGGAAGGCTAGTTCTAATGCTGAGGCAAGAAATACGGAGCTGACCAAAAGCCTTGAAGATGCAGAGAAAAAAGTGGATCAGCTTCAGGAATCAGTGCAGAGGTTTGTCGATACTAGTGATAGTGGAAGAACTGTGTTATATTGTGTTGCTATCATGAAATTCAGAGTTTGTTTTGAAAACAAAGAGGCATAAACCTGATTTACCCAGAATGGTAGTTCCTTTCTATCATCGTTGTTGAGTGTTGCAATTTTTCCGGTCAATGTAGAGCTGCAATTTTTTGGCTTCAGTTGCCAGTGCCACGTCTATTACATCACAGTTACAGATTATATTTAATGGATCTGCCCTTTATAAAGTTTCTTTTGGAATCCATCCTGATCTATCTATTTGAAACAGACTCTTCCCTCTGGTCTCAAAATCTGCATCTCTTCTTTTGTTTATATAGAAATAGATGCAAACATTCACAATTCCACACCCTGGCATGACAGTTTGGTTTATCATAAACTCGCCAAGTTTGATAACTGGTCTTGTTCTTTATAACAGGCTGGAGGAGAAACTTTCCAACTCAGAGTCAGAGAATCAAGTACTTCGTCAACAAGCATTGACTATGTCACCAACTGGAAAAGCTTTATCTACAAGACCGAAGACAGTTATTATTCAGGTATCAATGGAATATAAGGTCATTACTCGCAATACATTCATTTGCATTTTTGTTGCTTGTAGAACTATTGGTGACTATTTCTTAAAATTTGCAGAGGACACCAGAAAATGGGAATGTTCTTAATGGTGAGCCCAGGCTTGCATCGGTAAGAAGATTTAGTTTTTCTGTGTCTTTTTGGGGAATAAAGAACAAATTATACAACTGTATCTCTTATTTACTGTTGTGTTCCAGGATATGGCTCTTGCTATATCAAATGCACGTGAGTCAGAATCAGAGGAAAAACCGCAGAAATCTCTCAATGAAAAGCAGCAAGTAAGCGCCATTGACTTGTGAAAATGTTTCGTGTCTGGTATATAGTTTTTCACTTTCGCTTTCTAATTTGTTTCTTGCAATTTAATTTTTTTTTTCCAGGAGAACCAGGACCTCCTTATCAAGTGTATATCACAAGATTTGGGATTCTCTGGGGGCAGACCAATTGCTGCTTGTGTCATATATAAATGCCTTCTTCACTGGAGGTCATTTGAAGTTGAGAGGACTAGCATTTTTGATCGTATTATTCAAACAATAGCTTCAGCCATTGAGGTAAGTAATTGTTTTTTGGGTTTAAATGATAGCCTATTGGTTAACAAAACTGCAAAACCTTAGCATTACAAATCAAATCCCATTAAATGTTACTGAAGCTGGTTACCATACTTTCTTTAAGGTCCAGGATAATAATGATAGGTTAGCTTATTGGTTATCAAACACATCAACTTTATTGTTGCTGCTTCAACATACTCTAAAAGCAAGTGGAGCTGCTAGCTTGACACCACAGCGGCGAAGGACTGCGTCGGCGTCACTCTTTGGAAGGATGTCTCAGGTATGAAGTAGTTGGATATGTAAATTTTCTTTCAATGTCTTTATGAAGAAGTCAGTTGTCTTAGATGTTGTCATTCTTCTTATTCCAATTGTTTCTTACTTGGAACCCCAGGGCCTACGAGCATCTCCTCAAAGTGCTGGACTCTCATTTCTTAATGGTCGCGGACTTGGCAGACTGGATGACTTACGGCAAGTTGAGGCCAAGTATCCAGCGTTGCTGTTTAAGCAGCAGCTTACTGCTTTCCTGGAGAAAATATATGGAATGATAAGAGACAATTTAAAGAAAGAGATCTCCCCATTACTTGGGCTGTGTATCCAGGTGGCTGGCAGTTAAAGCTATTCTAAATTTCTAACATCTATGCTGCAGTTGATCTTAGTTTCTTAGAAAGATAGAAAAACTACAATTTACATTGATGGGTAATCAGTAATCACTAATCACAAATTTACTAACTTGTTGCAGTTGATCTAGCCACTAAAAATATTTGTACATACTACACACTATCATTTGTGACCCCTTATCTCGTGTGTTCTTCCTAGTTTTTGCATCAAACCTTCAATTAACATTTTAGAAACCTTGTTAACCACATTTAAGATGTAAAGTAGTGGTGACTCAAAGCTACTAAAAGTGTAACTTGATTAAATTTGTGGTTTGAACACTCCTTAAGGGTGAGAATGTGAAACTGAATTACTGTAAATAAAATTCAGGCACCAAGGACATCACGAGCAAGCTTAGTGAAGGGACGTTCTCAAGCTAATGCCGTAGCTCAGCAAGCATTGATTGCTCACTGGCAAAGCATTGTTAAAAGTTTGAACAACTATTTGAAGATGATGAAAGCGAACTATGTGAGTTGTGATTTGTGAAATTTATCTTGGATGTCTAAAGTTCTGATTTTTTATGTGGGAAAATTACCGTTCTCTTATGCTTTCTGGCAGGTTCCGGCATTCTTGGTCCGTAAAGTATTCACTCAGATATTCTCTTTCATCAATGTTCAGTTATTCAATAGGTAAATCCGTTTAACATGCCTTTCCATCATAACCTTCAATTTTATCCTGCATTGACTATGAGATTTCTGTTACAAGTTTATTTTTTGCTGTTTAAAGTTTACGCTATATCTATAATTATTTCTGCAGTCTTCTTTTGCGGCGGGAGTGTTGTTCATTCAGTAATGGGGAGTATGTGAAATCGGGTTTGGCTGAACTAGAACAATGGTGCTGCCAGGCCACTGATGAAGTGAGTATCGTGTAACACTGCATGAATTCTGTTTGTTTGCTGCATTCTTTATGTCTTTACCTGAAATCTGTGTGTCCAGTATGCAGGCTCGGCTTGGGATGAATTGAAGCATATCAGACAGGCTGTTGGTTTTCTGGTAAGATTCATGTGTATAACCTTTTCATGTTGTTGAAATTATAGTTACCATTGTTTGTTGATTGACTTTTATTTTTGTCGATTTCTTAACATTTTCAGGTTATACATCAAAAGCCCAAAAAGACATTGAATGAAATAACGAAAGAACTTTGCCCTGTTAGTGCCTTATCCTTACTATGTCTCTCATTCTTTATGCTCTTCCTTTAACTACAAACCCCTGTTTTGATCTTGTGTCTGTCCCTTCTTTTGTACTAATGCCTGCCGCTTCTTCAGGTGCTGAGCATCCAGCAGTTATACAGGATCAGTACAATGTACTGGGATGACAAATATGGTACACACAGTGTATCTTCAGATGTAAGTTGACCTTAAACGACTAAAAATGTCTATTGTATCATCCATTATGCAGTCTATATCAAGTTAGTTCAAACCTTTGTATTAGGCATTTGAAATCCATGCTCTCCTGACAGGTCAATCTTTTGTTGCCAATTTTTTTCTGAATATATTCCATAATGACATAGGTAATTTCGAGCATGAGAGTTATGATGACAGAGGACTCTAACAATGCTGTCAGCAGTTCTTTCCTGTTGGACGACGATTCAAGGTACTGTTGAGTTGTTTTCGATCAAACTGCTGGTACTTATACGTACTATTTATCATCTATCCATTTACATGTCATGCCAATATACAGCATACCGTTCTCTGTGGATGACATCTCCAAGTCAATGCAACAAGTCGATATAGCCGACATTGATCCTCCGCCATTGATTCGCGAAAACTCGGGATTTGGGTTCCTACTTCCACGCCCTGAGTGATTGTCAAGGTTTCATTGCGCAATCCTTGTCTCTTGCTCGTCCCGCAAGACACTTGGCACGTCAAACAATGTGCCGAACAGTCATGTGCATAGTCTTCTCATTGTTGTTTACATCCATGTGTATAGTACTTTTCTTCCCGACCCACTTATCTTAGTTTGGTGATGACTGGGTCAATTAATTCTTTCCCTCGCGTTATCTCGACAAGAGGGGTATTTGTTGAGAAGCCATATATCACTTTTAATGTGATAGTGTGAGAGATCAGGCTATGGTGCCCTGGTTCACACATTTAATTTGGCTTGTTTTGTATTGTTTGTTGGGTTTCACTGTTTCAGATCACAGTGGTTTTGAGTGAAGTACATTTTATAGGTCAATATTTGTTTTGTGGAAGCAATTTGTAATCTAAGTCAATGTGTTATTCAATTTTTATTATTTAAATTTATTAGATGATATTATGTCTGTTCTATATTCAGATTAATATAAATATAGAATATAAAGTTTTGCTCTTTAATTTTCTCCTTTTTTGTTTTGCGAGAACATGTAAATTACAAATTAGCATCTTTATTCATTCTGTTTGCAAGTCTAATAAAGGAAAAGGGTTCAAGAATGTCATCCTGTAGAATAATATTACTTTTGTTAGAAAAACGAAGAATAAGGTTGTGTTTGATTCGTGGAATGAGATTAGAATGGTAATAAGAATTGTAATGGAATTGAATTGTAATATAAATAGAAATAATATTTCATTATTTGGTTGAAATTGGAAAGAGTATTGGTGGAATAAGAATTATTTTGATTAAACACTGGAATGAAATGGAATGGAATTGTATAATAATGAATAAAATACTCATATTTTCAAAATTCAATATATTTTTCTTTAGGGCGAAAAGGCTAAAGTTACTTTCTTAGAAATTTATTAAGGAATAGAAAAGTGATTACTAGGTGGGTTGGTGGAATTTCAATCCCACTATTTGACGGAATTAGGATTATCATGAAATCAAAATTCCATGGCTCAATGTCAAACCAAACAATGGAATGAGCCCGTTGTTGGAATGGTCTTTCCATTTTAAAGTCCATTCTATTGGAGAAATTAGGTAAAATATACATCAAGATAGGCATATTTTGGCATATATACTTGATTTAAAAAATCTCGTATGGACGGAACTATCCTTAAAAATACTAAGAAAAAAGCTATGCACGTCACCTTTAACTTATCCGAATCTCTCTCTCTCGACTAAAAATCTCAGTCAATCCGAGAATTATAGTACTCCCTACTCGCACAAAACTTCGTTCTCATCTCTCATAACACCGTCAAATTTATCATTTCTCTCTCTTTTCTCTTCATTCTTCTCCACATAGTAAGAAGTATAGTTTAAAATAGTATATTATCAAATTTCGGGATATTATGAGGTAATTTATGTATTAAAAAATCATTTTGAGATTAGTTTTTGCGAATTTTAACAAAAAATCACGATAATATTCGATGGTTTTTCGATGAAAATTGTATTCTCAGTAAAATTTCGATGAAAATAGTATTTTTGATAATTTTCGATGAAAGTGGTATTTTTTATAACATTTCGATAAAGTAGTATTTTTGATAATTTTCGATGCAATTGCGATGATATCTCGATGAAAGTGGTATTTTTGATAAAATTTTATCAAAAATACCACTTCATCGAAATTATATCGAAATTCTGTGGGAAATTGATCTTAATAGTTTAAATTTGGGCCAAATTGACTTTTTTGGTTCACTTTTTCAAAATGATATTTATAGTTCAAAAACAATAACTTTTTTAGTTACTTTTGAAGAGAGGACAAATGCTCATTCCGAAATTGTCTTTCTGCCATTTTATGCTTTTTAGGTAAGTATTTTTCTCTTCTTCCCTACTTTTTCCCAATTGTTTTTTCCCTTCTAAATGTACAACTCGTGGTCACAATTTTGTGAATCATGGTCACAGTGTATTTTACATCTTTACGAACATTATGAAATCATGTAGTTTGAATAAGAAGAATTTCGAGGCTAAGGGTGTTGAAAATAATTTATATATCAATACATGTATGACAAAAAATTTAGATAAGAAGCAAAATAAAGTTGCGATTGACTGTGTAATACTTGTATAAACTCAAATTAAGTCGATATGTTTATTATGGTTACAAACAAGCTTTTTCCAGATCTGGAAAAATTTCGTTCAATAATAATCACGATTTTTGTGACAGTGTCATATATTTGTGACCCTATGTCACATTTTTAGTGACAGTGTGTTACAATTGGCTATTGTTTAGTGCATTTTATGAAATTTTTAGATGAGTGGAAATTGTTTAGATAATCATAAGGCACGGATTTTTGACTATAAGTCACAAAAACTTTTAGTTATCCAAAAATCCAGTAAAATAGAAAATTGACAATAGCTAATTATGACACATTGTCACTAATAGTCTAATATAGGGTCACAATATGTTGACTCAGAGTCACAAAAATTGTGACGATCTTTGAAGAAGATTTTTTCAGATCTGGAAAAAATTCTATATTTAACCATAATAATAATCAAACAAATTCGATTCTATGAGTCAAACTTCCCATTTCCTTGAATTTTCTTTCCAACCAAACAGAAGGGTATTCGAAAATTCAAAATCCTAGAAAGAAAAACAAAATCTAAGACCAAATAAATATGACCCATCTCAGATTTTAAGCTTAAAACCCCCAAAAATCAAATTTTTTTAAAAAAAAAATTATAAAAAAACACAGATCTATGATTGATGGAGAGCTAGAACATGAGTTGAATTGACGATGAAGTGCTAAGATTAAGATTCATTGGCTCTTCGAATTCCCTAGATTTGTAAAGGGGTTGAATAAGATTTACTGAGATAGTTCTAGAGAGAGAGAGAAAAAAAAAGATGATGCTAGAGTGTGTTTGGAGAGTAGGTATATATTTAATTGAAGTGAATTCTGATAATATTCCTTTGTGAAATGGGGAGGAGAGGAGGTATAGTTATTTAATGTGAAATGGAGGAGAATGGATGTGTTCAACAATTTTTCTTCCACTTCTCCTTTATGGGTTTTAGAATTTTAATTAAAAAAAAAAAGAAAAAAAGATGCAAAAAGAAGAAAGCTCTGATAAGGGTTATTCAAACAAGTCCAATCCAAAGGTATTTTAGACTTCTTATTTCGTGGGGAGTACTAGAAATGTCATTTTAAAAATTGCAGCTAAATAAGTCATTTTGTGCCAAAATAGCACCATCCAAGTCAATTTCCCAAATTCTGTCGAAAGTTGTCGAAAATGCCACTTTATCGAAATACTGTCAAAAATACTACTTTCATCGAAATATTATCGAAAATTACATCGAAAATTAATCGAAATTGCATCGAAATAGCATCGAAAATTATCAAAAATACCATTTTACTGAAAATACAATAGTAAAAATACAATTTTCATCGAAATATCATCGTAAAACCATCGAAACTAATCGCGATTTTTTTGTTAAAACCCGCAAAAATTAACCTCAAAATGATTTTCCAACACATAAATTACCTCATACTATCTCGAAATTTGATAATATGCTATTTTAAACTATACCCATAACTATGTGGAGAAGAATGAAGAGAGAAGAGAAGGAAATAATGAGTTTGACGGCGTTATAAGAGATGAGAACGAGATTTTGTACGAGTATGAAGTACTATAATTCTCGGATTACCTGAGATTTTCAGTCGAGAGAGAGAGAGATTCTGTGCGAGAAAGAGATTCGGATCAGTTAAAGGTGACGGATATAGTTTTTTTCTTAGTATTTTTAAGGGTAGTTCTGTCCATACATATATTTTTTCATAGATTTTTTAAACTGAGCATATAGGCCAAAATGTGCCTATCTTTGTGCATATTTTACCTAATTTCTATTCCATTGAACCAAACTGGCCATGAGATCACTGAAAAGATCCGAAACAGCCGAAGGTACCAAAAATCTGAGTCCAGTCCAAACGAGGACAACAATTCAGCCAACTTAGGTCAATAATACTTACTAAAACAGATACTCATTTAACTGGAACTTGTTTTTGAATGATTGCACAAAGTAAAAAAGAGGAGAAAAAGAATAATAAAGTAATCCAAAACTTTAAACATTGTAAACCGCAGAGTTGGAAATTATGCATGTTGATGCAATTATAATTCGGCTTATACTGAGAAAAGCGCAATATTGATGGAAACATTTAAGTTTTACCCATAGAAGGGGAGTTAAAAAAGCAGCCGCGCTAATTGAAACGTGGTATTAAATAACTCTTTTGATAAAATTGTTTCCACAACTAGATATTCGAAGCTTACTAAAACGAAAAGCAAAATTAGCCTTGAACTCCAACTAATTACTGTAAGCTTCACAAGTCTAAAACACAAAGAAACAAAGTAACAACCAAAAGGAAAATAAAAATAAAATCAGGACTTGATGGTAATGGAGCCAAAGTAGTGACCAATCTGCTAGACATAGTTGAGAGTAGTTCACTGTGATGACGAGTACTAATTTTAGCTCTCCTTGTCATGGTTGGTGAACTTGATCTTGAATGGTTATAGGCTCTGCTTTTTGTATTGCTGCTCAAATTAACAACTTTATCATCAAGCTCTATTCTGAAAATCTCGTCCATACCCAATGAAAGATTCTCCACTTTGACTGCTTTGGAAGTGCTACTTCTGTCATATAACGCCACATATGAAATATCTCTAGTATGATGTTCCCTTGTGATGGTTTCCAAGCCAAGTTTCTTGATCATACTCCAACTAGTCTTTTTCTGAACACAATCTTCTACAACCCACAAGTCCGTACACCTCTCTTTTGTCTTACAAAAGAAAGCTAACCTCCCTTTGTATTCTACCAAATGCATCCCTTTGTATTCTACCAAATGCATATCATTAAGTTCGTAATCAGTACTCAATGGTTTAGGCAATTCGGAAAAATCCCAAGTTTCTTTCCCCAAATCGAAAGCAAAAATCCTCTTTTTTGTGGTGAGAGAGAAGAGGAAACCCGAAACCGATACTAGCTGTTTGGTATCTAAATGCTCCATATAAGAAAATTTGACATCAGGTAAGTGCTTCCAACACCAAGTTTCTGAATCGAAAACTTCAGACTTTATGGTGAAATAGATCGATGACTTGTGATTCAAGGTATGGGGTTTTGGCTCCGAAAACCTTACGATTTTGTCGCGTATATCAGCATTGGAATATCCTCAAAAACACCAATGCAGTTTTGCAAGTGGAGAAATGGGTTTTGGGATTGGGCAATTTGATCCATTGGTGGTTAGTTGGTTTACATATTATGTAAGGCCATGAGGTTTACCAAGATTACTAAGACTATTGACGCAGAGAATAAGCCCACCATGTTTCGCAACGGCTTCAATCTTGACATAGCCATGATGTACGTGTTGTGAATTTAATTGACCTAGATTTGCCGCTCTCAGTATCTCACTTCAACGAATATCAGAATAACAAAGAAACAATCACCACAATACAAGAAAAATTACAGCAGAAAAACTACAACTCTCAGAAAAGAATTCCACTATATAAAAAAATTTCTATAATCTTATAGATTTCTCCTTTTTCTATCCAGTGATCCCAATACATCTCAGCATCCTCTTATAAATTCTAATGACTCCAATACACAATACACATAAGCATTCTCTCACAAATCCCAATATACCCAAATATTTTCTCACAAATTCCAACAATATGAAATCCAAGGACAGCTGAAAATCTGAATTAGAGGAGTCATCCATGGAAATAAACGTGTGCAAATACTTGGTCGGTATCAAGCTTCGAATATTCAGCCCGTAAATTGTTGTTCTTTGGTTAGAGAGTTGAATGATATCAGGACCGTGTAATGCTTCATTCCATCCCTTGCAAACCAACTTGCATCTTCCTATGGCTTCAACTGATGTTCGAGCTAATATGTCGTTGTATATAACATCTGTGGGAAGTGCAGGTAAATCCATGTGTACGAAAAGAGAAAAAAAATAGCAAAACTCTACGTATATATAAAACTCAACGGAGGGAGGAGGTGTTTTTTTTTCTGGGGGGGAGTGTTGAAGACGATGGAGAGATGAGAACATAGCAGGTATATATATAAGTGTGGTGGTGGTACTAGAGTTCGAAGGAGTGGGAAAACCGTTACTTAAGACAAAGTTTCCATAAAAGAAATAAAAGAAAAAAAATAAATTCAGGAGAGTAATTGGAATGTACGACATGCAAGTTTTTTTTTTTAGCCAAACTGGAGCTAGCTCAGTTGGTCCAAAGTTTATGGGATGTGTGTGTGAGTTTGGGGGGTCAGGAGTTCAAACCTTGGTAGTGTGTGTTATTTTTCTTTAATTTGTAGTAAGTGGTGGTCATTAGTTAAGTCTCACTTAAAAAAAAAAAAAAAAAAAAAAAAAAGAAAAAAAAGAAAAAACATGCAAGTTTTTTGTTCTTTGGAAATAGAGTATCCTGTCCAAGATTGCTGATAGGAGGAAATTATAGATTGACCGGTCAACAGCTCATACCCTATTTGTTTTTTCTTTTTAAGATTCAGTTTCTCTTTTTTGTACCAAATTTGTTGATCGTGAAATAAGCCATTTTTTCTTTTTTAAATTCCGTTATAAAAACTTTTTTTTATCTTCAATAACAGTTTTAGTCGAACTCCAGTGCCACCACGGCACCACCACACTTTTTTCTTACCGAGAAAAGGAAACTTCCATTAAACACCAGTAAAACCCCAACACATAAAGATGGCAACCACAAAGGGGGTAACCTCACATAGAGAAACAGGCCCAGAGTGACGCGACTTAAAGGCCCAACCACTATACTGTCATGTTCTCATCCGTCTATTGGCTTCAATACTCGCGAAAAAAAGAAGTGTAAAACGTCGGATGTGAATAAAAAAGGTAATATGACATCACGAAAGACCTATGTCTAATGAAAGGGTGCTAATATAGTAGGAATCTCTTTTTATTATCGATAGGAAAAACCAATATTAACACTTAAGTTTCAATCTCACCATTCTAAAAATAAAACAATATCATTCAACTCTCATTAGAATTCATTCTAACATATTTAATTGAGCCATTAGATTGAAATTTAACAATCAATATTGGTCTTTCTATCGATAGCGAATTAGAAAGAAAAAAAAAAATCCTCCTGCACTCGCTCTTGTAAAGAAAAATCTACTGTGACATCTTTCTAGTTATTTTCTCTAATATAGTTTGTCAAAACATTTCGCATTACTCGTAATAGATTGTTTCACTTTCACATGACAATAGAAAGCAAAGAAAACCATAGAGATCCTATGGATCCTCCTTAGGCTATAGAAAGTCAAATAATAATAATAATAATAATAATAGAACCTTAAAATGGACGAGGCATCCATCTAACGTAATGTCATTCACCACTATAGATCTTGACAAATGTTACAATCAAGTTCTGACCTCAGTTCTTCAAAATGTTATTCGTGCAAAAGTGCCTCATACTGCATGAAATGACATGTCCAAGAACGAACAACAATATCTGACCAATCAAAACTTATCGACTTGCAAAACGAGCACGATTCAAACTACAAGAGAGCTAACTTCTGGACATACTATATGAAAATTAGTGGTATGACTAGTTCTTTTTATGGTTATTAAAACAGCGTACTAGTGTTGAGACAGGCAGCTTAGCTTTCAGCCACATTCTCCGTCTCAGTGGAATTTTCCGGCGCAATCTCGGATGGCTCTTGCTGTGCTGGCTGCATCTCCGATTTCTTCTTCTCCTTGAGAATAACCTGCCTAGGCATTACGTCTAGCAAAAAGCTCCCTCCATTCCAAGCAGTTGCAGAGACCTTGAGTATTTGGAAAACCATGTGTAATTCATAAGACAAGAAGATGGGGACTGTAAGCGCCATAGTTGCAACAGTGAATAGGCCTTGTAGCAAAATATACATAAACATGCGGTTTTGGTCCCCAAGCAAACCACTTAAGCGCCACCATATGTTGTTTGCTTTCTGGGCCTTTTTTGAAAGCTCCCTACCAAAATAGATGGCCATAGAAGAGTGTAAAAAGAGAAAGAAGACAGGAGGGTATCCAGTGCGGTTTTATAAAAAATAAAAAAAATAAAAAAAGAAGGCTAATTTGAAAATTTTCAGAAAAACAAGAGAAAGTGATAAAGAGAATAAGGACCTATAAGAAGTCATGACTTCAGGATCTCTTAACAGCCTTTGTCGACGTAAAACGTTAACAATGAGGAAGTAGAGGACCTGCCAGAGTGTGTATGCGAACAAGGGAACAACAAAGAGCCATTTCCATAGGTAAGATTTATCTTCTACGTAAGGCCATGAAACTCTGCGAGAAGTTCCTTCCGGATGCATGGCTGCAAAGGTTGCTGGATCCCACCAACGAATGGTAAAGAAAACTATCCCTGCAAAAAGATTTTAAAAAGTTCAATAGCATTGATGGTGTGTTATAAATGAAGATGGCAATCATAATAATAATGAATAACAGATCACTGAACCAGATAATCTGCAACATAAACTTGGCCTGTGGCTTTGGGAAGCCCAAAAAACCAACTGGAAGACTATGGTGTAGCAATCAACAAGAGAGTTTAGTATTATATACTGGTTGAATACCAGTGATACATGTACTTGGTTGGGTCAATAGCTAAAGAATGCTTTCATAATCTAACTGGATCTTAACCAATGTTGGAAATGCACGGGCAAGTATTGTGGCTTTAGTTCCCCTTTCACCAGCAAGATTTACAACAGCTGACATAACAAACAAAGCAGAGAAAAGCATTCTGCAAAAACTAATTTCCAAACACAATATAAATAGATACACCAGGATACACCTTCAGTGGAACAGCCAATTAGGCATACTAAAAGTGTGGCACTCACCCGGTAGAAGATGTATGAGGACACTAACAAGTTTGTCAAGAGAACTAAAGACCAAGCTACAACGCCAAACAATCAATGCCCATGCTAACGGGCCCTGCAAACAAGTTGAAGAGTCAAAACTTGTACAGGTAACTCATTTGTCCAATCAAGAGGGGGAAAAAAGGAAGGTCTAATTGCCAAGTGCAATATGACAACTTGTTTACCTCAGCAAACGAGAAGCAGATCATGAAAAGCTTTTCATTTCTTGGATACAGAAGGAGATCAACCAAAAAAATTGTATTCGCATAATAGCAAAAATCCTAAGACATGAAAAAGAAAAAAGTCATTTCCTCACTTCGTCTCCAAACTGGTGCATAACAACATATAACAATAGCAGGGCTCTTAGGCAATGTCAAGATAAACTGGACAGGAAACTGAAGAGTCTGGAAAGCGTAGTGATAGAGGCATGATTAGAACTAACAAAGAAAATTATGAGACCGAAACCGTTTCACCAATCTTCAATTCACACATTTGAAGTAGCATACTGTACTTTGTTGGATCAGATACATAAGCTAATAAGATTATATTCTTTAAAACAGGTAACCCAACTTTTCATAAATGCTAGAAATAATTAGCCATTTATCAATGATAGTAACAAAAGAGGGATGTGTACAATTGCCAAGCTCAATTTCCCCATTTACTTAAAAACTAAAAACTTTTCTGAGATTCATTACACATCAATACAGGTCTTTTTTAAAATAAAAAAAAAGGATAAAATAAGAAGAAGAAGAAGATTAATCATTAAAACTAACTATCAAGTGAAACTTACCAACAGATAGTAATGCCATTTCTTGAACCGGTAATATATCCATCTAAGAGGAACGAAGATGACGTAAAACAAACAATAAACATAACGAATGTCCTGCGGTCCTGTTACATCGAATAAAATCAAAACATAAGTTAATTGTCTAATTCAATAGAATAAAATCAAAATATAATGAAATAAATCAAAACATGAGTTAATTGTCTAATTCAATAGAATAAAATCAAAATATAATGAAATAAATCAAAACATAAGTTAATTGTCGAATTCAATTGAATAAAATCAAAACATAATTTAATTGTCTAATTCAAGTGGAGTCACTGCAAACAAATCCAGCCATCAATTTACTACACTCACTTGCTCCCAAAAGAAAGCAAAATCCACCAAACCAGAGGACTCCCATCAAATGAGTCACCTAAAAAATGAAAACTTTAACACGTTATATATGTCCCAAGCAATTGAAACTAAATTAAATGAAGTTTAACTTTGTCATTTTCATTGTACTGATTCAAACCCATCAATTAAATTTGCATACATATGAAAAGCACCCACCTTGCTGATGAAACTCTCGTGTTCTTCAGCTTGTTTGGCGATCTTAACGGCCTGTTTGGACAGAATCTCCTTGGTCTGAACCGCTTGTTTCGAAAGCAAATCCTTGGTTTGAGCCACTTTCTGGGAAACCAAACAAACCCAGATCAAAATACCGTAAGTGAACACGACTATCGATTCGAAACCAAACCAATTTACGGAGTACGTAGCCATAGTACATACCTTAGATCGATCCTTGAACCTCTGCTTCACCTGCTGAAACGAGTTTTCCCCATTTGAGTCCTCGCCTGAATCTTCGTTTTTCGACATTTTAGAGAGAGAGAGAGAGAGCGAGAGATGAAACAGGAGAAAAGAATAGGAGAGGAGGTCCAGGAGGAAGGTGGTGCTTCTGAGTCTGAAAAGAGAAAAAAGAAGTCGCTGCTTCCAAACATGCACAGAGCACAGACTCTTTCTATAAGAGTTCTCCTTTTTGGGTTATGCCTTTCTAATGTTGATTAGTAAGCTCTAATCTTATTTAATTTGATTTAATAATGTACATAGATACTGTCTCTCTCTCTTTTTTTTTTTTTTTTTTTAAAAAAAAGAACCAGATTCTCGTTATGGCAGGTAACCCAAATCTCTCTCTTGAAAAAAAAAACAAAAAACAAAATCTCACATCACACGTGTCAATTTTGAGTTTTTCGCCTTTGCATCAACAAGAGTGCAGATCTACTTATATTTTGTTTTTTTTGTTCTTTTATATTTTATTTTCTTGTTATTAATCTATTAATGAGTTCTTTTTTCTTTATCCGAGATCGTATAATGTTAATTAATTCTGTTTTCCAATTTCCATACACATGAAACTCGAATTTAATCTCCAATTAATTAAAAAAAGAGGTAAGTGAGCACTCTTCATAGCAATGCATTTTTAAATCTAGATAATAATTTTTTTTATTCTGTAAAATACAATTTTGAGTGAATTACGTCCCCCAATCAAACAAAGCACCTTTTTTTTGCCCTTTTTGGAAAAGAAGATTATTCACTAATTAAATAATTAGTGTTTAGGTTATTATATGGGCCGTCTCGATTATTCATCCAATGGGCCGTCTCGATTGTCATAACAGCCACGGTATCCGATGACGTATGCGTTTTCCTTTTTAAAAAGTTTGCACGAGGATGATACACACGGCGTTCACCACAATTTTAGATGCACGTTAATTGTCAATTCTCGCAATAGTATCCCGCCACGTGTACAGAGACGTGGCAAATCATGTCAGCTTTGAAACGCTTCAAACCGAATTTACCAAAATCACCTTCTGATTACACAAAATCTACGAACACGTTCCCTTACATGGCATGCCATGATTGCATAATTGGACCCCACGCGTAAACGGTCATCCACGAGAGAAAGAAAAATATTAGAATAATGCTATAGCACCAGTAGTGCTAGTACGTGTCTGTTTTTTACTGGCTAATCATAATTATAATTCAAGTGAGACCGAAGTGAGATTTAATTTATTAATTAAAATTATCGAATAATAGACAAACACGTCATTATGGTGCTAGGCACCACTGGTACTCATAGCATTGCTCAAGAATAATATTATGAATGCTAAGGAGTCATGAGTATATCTGTATGGTGCTCAGTACTACATATTTATCTATTGTTAGTTTATTATAATCATATGGGTAAATTGTAAAAAATACTCTGAGATTTAGGTATTTTATAATTTAAACTCTGAATTTTGAATTCTACAAAATAATACCTTGAGATTAAGAATTTCTGAAAATTAATACACTGAGTTAACTTTTTAAATAATCTTAATTGATAAAAGTCAATTATATCCTCAAAATTAAACAGAATAATAAGGATTAATCCAGTTTTAATGTAAGAAATTATTATTTTTTCATTACTAAAATTGGTCAAAAAAGCAATTCATGGTATTAATTTTTAGAAATTCTTTCAAGTTTAAATTGTAGATCACTTATACTTAAGGGTAATTTTTAAAATTCATTCTATTCATATATATATATATATGAGACTGTGATCAGTTGTCTCACTTTTGTTGTATCTTCCTGTCTCATTAACTAAAAAAGTGTTTTGTGATGGGTTAATTTAAAATAATTAAATAAAGTGATGTATTTTTTTTTTAATGGGACAATGAGAAGATCATAAAAATTGAGACAGCTAATATTAGTTCATGATACCCAATTTATTAATCAAGTGCAGTTATTAATAAATACAAATACGGGATAATATCATTTTTATATATTATATTTTGACACTTTATTCAATTTGTACCTTATATTTTGGTTATTATCAACGTTGACTTTTAGATTTAAAATTTGTTACAAATTTATACCCTGACACTAATTTAGAACAGTTAATTTACCAAGAGGATTTAATAAACTTATTCTCGAATCAGTTTTTATATGGTTTATTTTTAATTTTTTAAACAGTATCTTGATAAATTAACTGTTCTAAATTTGTGTCGGAGTATAAATTTGTAACAGATTTTAAATCTAAAGATTAATATTGATAATAACTAAAATATAAGATATAAACTAAATAATGTATTAAAATATAAAGTATAAAAGTGATTTATCCTCTAAATAAACACATCATTTAGTCTGCACCATGGATTAAAATGTCGCGACATTTATCCACATTGTCACGACAATATCCGTATTTTGAAGTCTCGACATCGATATGGGGTGGAAAGATATTTTCCAAATATCTGTAAAATATCGACAATATCGATGATATGTCGATATCGGTAAAATATCGGTAAAAAATGAGCTAATATCGAGATATTTATGGACATTGTCGCGACAATGTCATCGACATTTTGAAATGTCGACAGAAATGTCGAATTTTTTCCCAAGTCTTTTTTTTTTAAAAGAAAATAATAGTAAAGAATACAAAAATAAATCATAGTTCTCTCTCCACAATATGTCGGCAAAATTTTAGAATTACTTGTATTTAATGAGAATATTTGCACTATTTATATTTATTACTTTGAAATCTCTACAAGGGACTCTGGCAACTTTTAAAAGAAGTTTTGGACCAAGACGAGAATTTCTCTCATGACTTTCTACTTCAAAGAAACTAGTTTTGGTATTAAATGTATTTGAACTGTTCTATATTATCAATGATTTGTACTTATTTTCAATGTAATTTAGAAGTAGTTATAATTTGTAAGGTATTATATAGATGTATTAAATAAAATAGTGTGATATGTATTTTGATTTTAAATTTGTTCTATAAAATGAAATTCGGTCGTTTTTCTACTATATACGTATATTTCATTGTCTTATAAAATATAAAATGGTTTTGTTTTTAAATAAAAACTAATATAGATTATGTAATATCACTTGTTTTAGCATTTTTTAGAGTTTTTCTTGAAAATTTTGAGTTTTAAGATAAATTTTGATATTTTTCCGAAATATCTTCGACATCGACAATATTTTCGATAATATCCCTAAAATAAAACCTCCGCATCGACATCGATATTAACATTTTAATCCTTGGTTTGCACTAATGATGTACATACCGATAGGAAGGGCATTATCCTTGTCATTTTTTCACTGGTGGGCCATGATCGGATATTCCGCACCACAAGGAGCATCAATGGGCGCATTTAAAGATTATTTATTTATTTATTTTACTGAAAAGAGAAGATAGGATTAAGGAATGGTCCTTTACTTCTCTGTTTGGAAAAATCGAAGCTCTGGTTTTTCAATTAATTATTGAAAACGTCCATTCAAGAGCCATTTTTAATGATTTTGAAATTTCATACAGCTTTCCAGAAAAAAGTGTACAACTCAAGACGCTGGCGAAAACGTGGGTAGGTGAATAAGAAGATTCTAGTAGGGTTTGGTTTATTGTGCTCTTTGATTGTAGACTGAATTATATACTACACGATGGGTCTTTTATCTTGTTTGACATGATATATTATATTATGAGTCACGTGGGTCAGGTCTATCTCTTAATTGGTTAGTACTTGGTGTAATGATTTTACATTGTTATATCGTTAAAAATTGTGTAATTGTGGGTTCACTAGGGACTTTGGTTGAAAAATACACAAAGTACTATATAAATATAAGGGATATCCCTCTATTTTAGTTAAATGCCATATTTAATCATCTATTCTCATAAAATCGAAATGTATCATTATGTTTTTCAAAACAGGAAAAAGTATATCTTATCTATTTTTTGTCAAATATTTTACTAAATTTTTCTTAAATGACAATAATATCATTTGGATATTAATATCAAAACAACTCATTTTTTAATCTTTTTATTAAAAAATGTCTTAAAAATTATTGGCAAAAAAGGAATTATCAACATTTTTCTATAATATAAAAAATAGATTTTGCTTTCAACAAAAAAATAATTTGATATAAAGTGTTTGGTAATATGTTTTATAAATACATGTAATGATGTTCTAGACATTTTACATTTTAAGTTTGACCAAAATAGTTTCCTATTTTGAAAAATAAAGGGGATATTTTTTTATTTTATGAGAACAGAAGGTTAATTATTGTATTTAGCTAAAAACAAATGAGCTGTTTTGGGGGATTATCCCTAAATATAGTATCTATGTCCGTTAGTTTTTGATTTATTAGGATTAGAAGTGCTAAATATAATTGACACATCAATGCATTCTTGCAGTTTAAGGCCCACAACAATTGATGATAATGTAATATGTATTAGTCATGCTTATGGTTAGCATTCTCCTTATTTATTTATTTATTTTCATACTATTTGATTCTAAAATTAGGGCCATTTATATTTTCTCTTTTTTCATGTTATTTGATTCTGCAATTAGGATCCATAAATGGCGCTATATATTCATCTTTTTATTAACCGAAAAAAAAAGGGCCATCTCTCTGAGGCCAAGGGAACAAGTAGGAGTGGAGAAAAGGGTAAAAGGAGCTACAAGCCCTCTCCCATTGTTGTTCCCGGACTACCCATCCCGTCCTTTCCCTTCGACCCAGGCTTGGTGATGTCTGATGAGATTAGATCTCTCGAATAATACACTCAATAAATTTTTGAGATAACATATTTTTAGTAATTTTTATTATTAAAAATTAAGTACTACATTCTTAGAAACTCCAGTTTATCTCTTGAGATTTAACATAAAGATTTCAATTTTGCCCTCATAACATTTAATTTTACAGAAGAAGTTTTAAGGTCTGATGAGATTAGATCTCCCGAAAAATATACTATCAATAAATTTTTGGGTTAATTACAATCATATTTTCCGTAATTTTCATTTTTAAAAATTAAGCGCTACATTCTTGGAAACTACATTTCATCTCTTGAGATTTAACATAAGATTTCAATTTCACCCTTGTAACATTTAATTTTGCAGAAGAATTTTTTACTAATGAAATTTCTCATATCATTTATTGTTTTGAAGCAAAAAAAAAAACATTTTGAAAAATTTTCTAAATAAATAGGTATTTGTTATCAAACAATCCGAAATTAAAAAGCCAGAATAGATTTCTACAATATAGAAGTTATTTGAAAATAACTTTGTTTCAATACGCGTAAGAAATAGTGTATTCTCATCAATTAAAACTGTTTTTTTTTTTTCCTAAAATAGATGTTACATTGTTGAAAAATGTAATTTTAAAGAATGCATGATTGAATTGAAAAAAAAAAACTACTAGGAATATATTTGTAATTGATGCGTAAAAAATATATTTTATTATAAGAAATTATCACTAAAATACCCTCTGTTTTAAAAAAGTGTAAAAAAGAACCTTGTGCTTTTGGAAATTCAAAATAAGTATTTTTATTTAACGAAAATTATCACTAAAATACTATTTATTTCCAAAAAGTGAAAAAAAACCCTTGTAATATTCAAAATTCAAAATAAATACTTTTTATTTGAATTATCATATCATTTGCTACCTTTGACTGGTTAAAGACTTTAAAAAAAATTAGTAAAATTAGCATTTTACCCATATTATATTATTTTATGATATACATCACACTTAAAAATGAAGGAAGAGAGAATACACATGGTCTAAAATCTCTCTTTTTTTTTTTTAAAAAAAAAGAAACTCTTTTCTCCATTATTATGGCACAAATCTAGAAAAAGAAAAAAGAAATGTTAAATTTTCGAAAATTTCGAAAGTGATAAAAATGTCTCAGTATGTTTATTTAATTCTCAAACTTTCAGCAAATCTACTCAGATTTGTGACTACTAAAACCAAAAAAAAAAAAAATCTATTTTGTGATACTTCGTATTTTCTTTTCACTTTTGAGTGGAAAAAATTTGTGTGAGCTCAATCCTTTTTTTTCTTTCTATTTTTTACTCCCTTTTGCCCTTCCCTTCCTTTTCCTTTTCCCTTCTATCAAACATCCCAATTTTTCAATTTCCCTCCACTTTTTCCTCAAATATTTTCCTTCATCTTCATTTTCCTTATTACCAAACATAGCCTTAGAATTATGCACGGTCACAGCTACAACATCCTACCGCACCCTCAAAATAGATTATTTATTGAAATTTTGAAATGAATACGTATAACTTTTGTGATTTTAAGTACTCAAAATTGTTTTTTTATTAAAAACAAAGCATTCATAATTTTAAACTTATTGCAAATGGTATATATAAACTATATAACTCAAAAGTTATGGTACATGAGCCTATCTAATTTGATATGTAATTAAAAGTATTTTTAATTAATTTAAATAATGTTGGATTTTATTTGGGCTTTTTAACTAAATGACCGAATTTTAGATCATAGTTTGCAAATATGACCGTTTTTCAAACATCGTTAAAAAATGACTGAATTTTGAAAATGATTTAAAAAATGGCCGTTTTTCATATTTAGTAGGATTAGTCACAGAAAAATATCTTCACTTTTAACTTTTTGGCAAAAAAATACCCTACCTTTTGAACTTTTACAAATTAATACCCTCACATTTGAAATTCTGTAAATTAATACCCTCACATTTATGATTTCTGGAAATTAGTGCCCTCATTTTTGAATTCTGCAAATTAATACCCTGACATTTATGATTTCTGTAAATTAATACCCCCAGCTTTTGTTTTCTTTGTATATTTATACTATGAGTAAATTAAAAAATGCAAATACCTCTCATTAACTTATTAAAAATATTTAGATACTAGTATATTATCGGAAATTATTTTATAACTACTTTTTTTGGTTAATTGCTAAAAAAAGCATAAATTTTGTTTTACCTCTCATGTATCTTTTCTTTTTTATAATTAATTATTTTTACCTCTCGTTCTAATTTTTACTTTTCTTTTTAAATAAAAAGTGAAATAAGCTAATTACAAATATTTTTCATAAATTTTATTATTGTTTAATGAGTTTTAATTAAGTTGATGATGGCTATACTATCTTTTTATAATTAAAATCAACTAATCAGGTATTAAGATTATAAATTTATAGGAATTTCAAATGTTAAGGTATTAATTTATAAGAATTTTAATTGTTAGGGTATTAATTTATAGAATTCAAAAGTAGGGGTATTATTTTGCAGAAATTCAAAAGTCAGGGTATTATTTTGCAGAAATTTAAAAGTGAGTGTATTATTTTAGAGATATTCAAAAAGTCGGGATTTTTTTTTTTTGTAGAAAAGTTAAAAATCATGGTATTTTAATGTATCCCTGTTTAATATATCAAAATATACTAAATAGGAGAGGTTTGTGTCAATTAATATGATTGATTACCACTAAAAGAGTATTTGAATATGGAATCCAAATACGTTTTCTCTTCATAATATAGAGAGAAAATTATAAGTCAGGGGATTATTACCTTTTTTTTTTTTTCAAGCATGTTAAACAATCTTTCAAGTAAGATAGAAATATCTCTCTCTTCTCTTCTCTTTCAATCATTCCTCCTAAATGCTCTTGACTCGGACTCTTGAGTTATTGAAATAGTTGTGTTTACCTGAAGATCACCGTGTAACAATCACGCCAATCTTAAATGATGACGAACTTGATCATGATCTTGGAAGACTTTGACTAAGAGCACAAAAGGTTAGTTTATATGACAGATTCTCTTGAGCCTATCCGGTGTAGATCGTTAATTCTGACTCACCTTATCTTTAGATATTTTTGCACTTAATCATTTTTTCCATCAACAAGTAATATTGTTGACATCAACACATTTGGTGATATGTAGATTTTTCTATGTAACACTATCTATAAAGTATTTTTAAAAAATAGAATATTTTAGCTTCGTTTGGTATTCATGATAGGATATGATTAAACTATATTAAAGGATTGGATTAGATTGGTTAGGATATGATAAGATAGAATTATAATCCAATCATATCCCATATTGTTGGAATAATGTCCTATAAAGCAGTTTATTATTTAGACATTATAAACAATAATTATTGGATTATTTATTATCTATTTGTTATTAATAAATTCCATGTTATGAAATTCTATTTCATTAATGTCCCATTAATATACATGTGATGTGTATGTTTATTTTATGCAAACATCTAAAAGATTCCAAGACATGAAATGAGTAATAAAGAATTATTCGTATGAAGAGTTCATATGTGGGAGACATTATATTCTTTATTTCATTATGTCTAAATTAAATTGTTCGCATTCTGCATATTGAAGATGGAATACTTTACTATGCCATAGAATGTAGTGTTGTCTATTTAATTGATGAAGTCTCCAATTATTGAAGTGAGTCTTCGGATAGAAACACTAGTGTGTTATAAGAAAGTTATAACAGCATCGAACAGGACCTAGTGAATTAG